>ML682132.1:543854-556663 GCA_007922195.1 Podocnemis expansa
AGTCCTGTGGTGCATCTGACAAAGTGGGATTTTCTCCTACAAAAGCTCATGCAATAAATCAGTTTGCTAGTTTTCAAAAGTGCCATGGGTCTCCTTGTTTGTTTTCCCACATCTGCATGGCTCCTGCTTTCCACCAGCAGCATCTGCAGTCACTGACCACTGGTAGCTTCTGTTCTCTGCTGGTGCCAACTGCCCATGACTACTGTTGTCATCTGTTTGTCAATCAGTTTTCTGAATCCTCCAATGATTTCAGCTGTCACAAAATCTCAACTCACAGGAAGTCTTTTCACTGATAAAAAAATTGTTCCTGTTTCAAAGAGAAGACTCCAAAAGGAATCATTAGCATTTATCCTTTAACTATGGAAGAGAAATTAAACATTACCTGAGCCATCACTCTTTGTCAACATTAGCAGCTAGTAACTTCCATTTACTGTTGCACTACTGAAGCAGAATCTGCCACTCTTTTGGGCTCTATTGTGGTAACAGTGAGTTGTCATCAGATCACACTAAATACAGTTCATGTAATCAAAGGACAGCATACAATCAAAGGCTGAAATTTCATTGCCCCTTTCAGTTAAAACACAGAGATTTGTAACTCAGTTCAGCCATGCTAACCATTTCCCATCATGCCCCAGACCTGGGTGGGTTTATCTGCATACACTAAAATTACGCTATGTACTAATTGTGCTCATGCAAATATAAAATCCATGTAAATAAGGTGCCCATCATTCAGGAGACTGAGCAAGGCAAAGGCCCAGTCACTAGACCTTGCTTATACTTGGAATCTGCCTCTTGAATCACTTTTGTCCCCCACTCCTACCCACTGAGGGCAAGTCCCAAGTCCTTGCCCATGCCCTCAAGACTGCAATGTCTCCCAGATAGTTTCCGTGCGGGAGGCTAAGGTGGGGTGGGGGAGTTTCTCCATGCCAGGTAAGCCAAGCCTGGTTGTGGGTGACTCCTAGATTGGTGCGTGGGTGAAGAATGTCCATGTGCCTTCCTGTGTCTCAGACGGCTGCTGCAGCTGCTGGATATATGCTTTCCATTCTGGTCTGTGGGATCCTACTGGGTGGAACAGTACCAACTACCTCCATGAGGCTGTTGTAGGGCCTTCCTCAGAGGCTGCAGCTGCCTCACCTTGTGACACGTGGAGGATGCTGGGCAGGACAACTGGCAGCATGAGATGACTCTGAAAGGAGCAGCTGCCCTTCTCAGGCTGGTGTCCTGGGGCATGGCTCTCATCCATTTCCCATCCATCACTGGCAGATGGCTGATCCAAGGCAAGGGCCCCTGCCCCTGGCCACCTCCCTGTGTCTGATGAAGGGCTCATCTGCCCTCTAGTGGTTTCTGCCGTGATCACATTCCTTGGCCTGACCACCAGAATTTATGAATGATACTTTGGGGAAATTGAAGCTGTTACTTGTTAGCTCCGTGTTCTTGAAGAATCAGAGCATAGTATTCACCCTCTGTGACTCATCCCTGCACATCACTTCCCCAACCCCTGCTTAAACAGGAAACCAAAAATAATGAAAAGGCAATGGGAGACTTCCTTATCTACTCACATTCAAAAGCCATCCGTACACTAAATGGAGCTTCTTTTGCATGAAGTATGGAGAACCAAGCACCAAAACAGGAACTGCACTGTACTCTGGGACTGAAGAAGCAGGAACCAGGCTGATCTCTGGGACTGAAAAAGCAGGGAAGCATTGCATGACGGCGGTAGGGGTGGGATCTGGCACCAAGGCTAACAAGCTCAGCAATTATCAGACCATGATGGTCACAGACATGCTAATTGATAACCAAAATACTAAATCTGCCTGAGCTTCCCTGAACCATTACCACCACCCCAGCCAGGAATGTGTATTGTTGACTTAAATGAGTCCCTATAAAAAACCTCTACCCAAATCCAAGAGTGTGTCCTGATGCCTGGATCTAAAAGCTACATCACCTCTACTGGGAATATTTCTGCTACTTGGAATGGTGAGACTCAGCCCAGCCCCTTTTCTCTCTTTGTTTAGCTATACCTCTCCCTTCCTAGTCCTGAAACAATAGAATCTAGGTAATATTGTAGCAGAGTGGGTTTTTTTTCCTTGTATGTTTATTAATTCTGTAACTTTTTGGGGTAATTTGGGGTTTTTCTCTCTCCTTTTATAATTATCACTACCAAGGGTTAAAGTAAGGGGGAAGGCCCCAGAAAGCTGTTCTGAGGCCCTGTATTTTTAGTGAGTTAGTGTTCCAGGCTATGTTCCCTCTAAGCTGTGAGCATGTGCGTGCGCACACAGGTTGTGAAACCTGTGCACAGTGCTAATATTTTTATGCCACTTTTAAGAAGGCGATTTCAAGTAGCATGTTTCAAACAAGGTTTTGTAATTTACAAAATCATTTCCATCACTGTATCAAAGTAAAATTTAGACATTATTTGCATCACACACACTTACTTCATTGCACTCACAAGTTTGACCACACTCACTGGAGTGTGCACAAATTTGGACACTGGTTCAAAAAATTTGCACAAAAGAAATTTTTTGCGCGCACAGCCTATAAAAAATTAGAGGGAACACTGGTTCCAGGCCACCTAAAATAGCAAGTCATGTTGGAATGTGGCATTCTAGTGCCCCCTGTAAATAGCAGGGCATGCAGGGACACAGTTTTCTGATGCATTCCCCCTGGGCTGGTGGAAGAGAGGGGCTGCAGGCTGGGGCCAGCCTGACCACTCCTCCCTCCCCTCCCCAGATCCTGTGGCCACTTCGCCCCTTCCGGCTGGGGCCAGGTGGTGTGTGCAATCTGGCCCCAGCCTTGGTCCTGGGCTCCTTCTTGCAGGCTGAGTGGCCGGCTAGCACCACAGCCTCCATTCCCCCGCCCAGCTCTTCGGCCACCTTGGCCAGATAAGGGGGCCAGGAGGGGTTTGGGCAGTTGGGCAGCTACTGGGGAAAGTGTGAGGGCAGGGAGGATGCATGGGGAGGGGTTGAGATGGTGGGCTGGGGAGGGCTTGTGGGACTGAAGGGGTGGAGTGACGATGGGGACCTGGGGTGCAGGGGGTGAGGAGGGCTGGAATAGGGGCAGGGTTGGTGCTGAGAAGAACATGGGGAAAGGGGTATGATGCGGGTAGGTATTTTGGGGGCAGTAACTGGGGTGGGGGGCTGGCATGTGGGGGACAGGAGTTGGGGTGGGAGGCTGGCATTTGGGAGTATAAGTTGGGGTGCAGAGGGGGGCCCACCCATGCAGGAAGGGGACCACCTGATTAGGAGGGTTCTGGGACCCCCCAAATTATACTTTAACCCCTGCTCACAGGAGAGTTTTTCTTGCTAATTACAGCTAGTCCTCACTTAGTGACCTACTCGTTTAGTGACCCCTCAGAGTTATGACCGGCTCTCTGATGAGTTGGTATTATGGCGATGTACGAGAACTCGCATCAACTCTCTCAGATTACCTATATTTACAGTACACTATGCAAACTAAGTTCAGTACATTAGAGCTTAAAACATTTAAAATATATATGAAAAATGTTATAAATGATGCAAAGGTGACATTAAAACTATCTACCGATGGTTGAAAAACCCACTACCAGTAAAGTACATTATGCCTGAAATACCAGTAAGGGCTGCTCCTCGTTTAGTGACCAATTCGTTTATCAACCGGGTTTCAGGAATGGAACCCGGTCACTAAGTGAGGACTACCTGTAGTTGTCACCAGCCTAAAGCTCTCCCCACTCCCTTTGCATCCTAAGTGGCTGTCCTGGTTCAGCTCTTTCAGGAGCTGTGTGGGAAGCACATCCCATCATACCATCCAAATTCAAGGAGGTTTTCATTTTGAAATCACTTTAAAAATTATATATGGAGAGTTCATTAATGTTTCCTGGTGATACAAGAACCAATGCATGAAGACATTTATTTAGAGATATTTTAAAGTATACTCTCGCAGGAAAACAATTTACTAACTAATGAAATCATGTATTTTAATATTTTGGTAAAATTCTTATTTACCAGTCTTCATTTATATACTTATTTATAAAGCTCACCTAGGGAAGGAGGGAAAAGGAGGGAAGGAGGCTGCACTTACATCCTGGAGTACTGAAGAGGAGCTGTGAAGGTGAGTTAAAGGGAGCATCTATTTTTTCCCTACATTTTCCTTGAGGCAATTTAAAAATAAATTATCATAATAGATTACTCACTTTTTAAATTACTGAATAGTTTGCTGTTCCCCTGTTTTTAGCTTCTTTACCCAGTCATTTACTTATTATCTGCATTTTATATTCATTTTCTTATTCTTTTTGTCTTCTTTCTTTCTGTCTCTCCCTACATGTTCTATCCCTTGTGGACCAAATGTTCAGTTGCTTAAATACTCTCCTTTAACTCTATCTCCTTCTCTGCCTCAACACTACCCTTTTTGCCTTGCCTCCTCACAGTCATATCTAACATGAGCTTTTTTTTAGATCAATATCTGAAATGAGGAGTTCAAGCAATACTTTATTTTATTTTATTTTATTTTTTTTTAATTTCCTGAAGGCCTGCCCTTTCTATTTCCTGACATCTACATCATGGTCTTTCACCAGCTCCCAGAACCATCTCAGCTCTCCATGATAGACTGAACAGTTTCATGATCCATATGAATGCCAGGTAGAAATTTGAGTATTTGACAGATGCCCACCCAAGTACATTTCTATTGATATAGTTATATTACTCCCTGCTCTCACCCCTCTTTCTTAATGTGACAGGTTTCCTATGCCAAGCCACTTTTCCTTCTCAGCAAAGTCCCTGGTTAAGCTCCACATTGGCTTGCCACAAAAGTCTCCCAGAATGAAATTCTCAAACATAAAAAAACTACTGTGCAAAGTCCTCCCTTCCAGTGATTTTTGGGGTGGAAGGAGGGCCGACCCTCATCCACAGCTTAATAAGAAGAATCAGTGTCACCCCTTTTCCTTCTGGAGGGTATGTCAATTTCCTGGCAAAGAATCCAACTCTCTCCCTCCCACCCAGCACAGGTGTCGCTGGCGCCTGGCACACAGGGCCAGTGCTCAAATCCTGGCACCAGTTCCCCGGGTCCTGGTGGGGCCCCTTGCCTCTCCCGGTCTCTGGCTGGAGATCCGGGGCCCGGCTGCCCATGATGATGGTGGCGGCCGCTTCCGGCTCCTTCCTAGAACGGGCGGCCCAATGGCTGCGGCTGCTGCTCCCTGTCCTGTCCCCGGCCGGAGGTGTGGCCTGCGGTCAGGGGGCAGGGCCTGAGCCGATGCCCCGGGTCCTTCCCTGTGGCAGCGATGCTCCTGACACCCAGTAAAAGCAGAGAGCCTTTTGTGCTGTTCTTCCCTTTCTTTGGTGTATTTTGATTGGTTTATTTATTGATTAATATATTCCATTACACTCAACTTTATTCTCTTAACTTGATTTTGCTCATCTTCATCTTCATTTTCCTTAGCATCCATTTATCAGGCAATATGGGCCCATGGATTGGGCGCACAATGGAAAGCAGAAGATCTGAGTTAAGTTCCCAGGTCTGCCACTTACAAATGATACAACTTTAGTCAATTTGCTAAGGCTATTTATGCCTCAGTTTCTTCATCTCATGAGGAACATTTTGAGCACTCAGCTAGGCATCCAAGCTACTGCCAATTATTGGAATAGACTAATAATTATTTTTCTTATTGCATATAGTAAGTCTTTGTAGCAATGTGGCATTAGTAAGGCAAAACAGAGATGGAAGGGAAGTGATCACAAGGAGGGGGGCCTGACACTGTATCCTCCCTAATATGCTGGTCTATGTGTCTGTGAAAAACAGAAAGTCTAGATATATTTTTGGACTGTTATGATGGGGGTGGGAGGCAGTAGCTGGGGTGGTGGGGCAGGTGTTTGGGGCAGTAGTTGGGGTGGGGGGCAGACATATGGGGGAAGAAGCTGGGGTGGGTGAAGGGGGCCTGGACCTGTAGAAAGGGAGCCCAGACCTTCATCAGGGGGGTCCATAAATTTAGGAGGGTTCTGGGGCCTGCCAAATTATATGTTAACCTCTGATCGCTACAATTGTAAGTTTTAACTACTTAGCAATAAAAAACCTCTCTCAAAACTTCATTCCCTCCCCTTTGTGTTCTTGGCTTCCCTATATTGTTCTGCAGCAACACTTCTTTTAACTAGTCAAAGATCCCTGTGATGCCCCAAATCCTGTAAGGTTTGCTCATTAATCGGGATACCAGCCTGATTGACTCCAGGGCCATATAAAGATAACAGCTGAAAAGTGCTGTCTTGACCTGGCCTGATTAAGTCCAGGGGCACATAAGGGTAGCAGCAAAAAAGTGTTGAGTGACCAGCCTGTGTTTATGTGGGTGGGTGGTTGACTCTGGGGCTGGAAGAATCCAATCCTGGCGGTGCCGGAACTAGATATTTTGGTTCCCAGCTTCCCAGCCTGCTGGCTGGCCCAGCCAGCTTCCCTGCTGAGTCCTCCAGGTGGGTGGGCGAGGTGCTTTCCCCCTTACCTAGTTTGAGGTCCCAGTGGGGCAGCGGTCATGGTCGCCGCAGGCTTCTCTCCCCCCAGGCATGCACCTGAACCTTCTCGGGGCATGGTGGGAGATTTTCAACTCCCCCAGCCCCTGCCCCAGCTGAAGCCCATCTAAAATTTGGTGCCTGGGGCTTTGCCCTGCTTGCCCCATTCTAGTTAGGGCCCTGAATCCTGGGAAACTGAGGTCCTGCAAGGGTAGCTCCATTGGAAGGGAGCTTGCAGAAGTGGGAAGTAAGTTCCATATAGAAACACAAGTGACACAAGCAGTACACTAATAAAATTGCAAACTTCATCCCCAATCCCCCAAAGGAAGTAATCCTAATACATGAGCATACTGTGAGTTGGTGAGCAAAGTTATTAACAAGGCACACATAGTATTCACAGAAAACGCTAGGAACGAGTGCACATCTACACACCAACATAATCCGGAGTGGAGGGTTCTGCTCTGGGTTTTATGTTTATCAATCCTGCTTGTGCTGTTTGTGGCAGAGCTCCTCAGGAATCATGCCTGGGACCCCTCTAGTCACCAGTGATCAGAACGTTGGTGCAGTGGAGAATGTCTGGTTCAGCCCAGGTCTCCTTGCTACTGTGCAGCCAGCAACCAAATCCAGCTTCAGAGGGTCCGACCCCTGCTCCAGCGGAAACTTCCTGTTTGGAATTCCCTTCCCTAGGAGGGTCCCAGGGAGGTCCTCCATGGGCCAAAGGCCGCACACCACACCGTCCTGTCAGAAGTGCCTCTCAGCCAGTATGGAAATCAGAAGGGTTTATTAGCATTCACAGCTAATAGAAGGTTGGTTAGCAGATTAACTATGGGTTATAGCAGGGGTCTCAAACTGAAATCACCATGAGGCCCACAGGAGGACTAATACAGGGCTGCATGAGCACTAGTACATTAGTGTGAGGGCCTCACCACTGAAACCTTGTCATACAACAATATTGCAAATATCGGTAATGCCAGTGTCATTGCAGGCCACAGGAAATAGCTTTAGGGGCCACGTGTGACCCACAGGCCACATGTTTGAGACCCCTGGGTTATAGCTTCCAGATCCAATGACAGAACCAAGGACTCTTGTCTCTGACTTTGGGTCCCTCTACACCAGTGGTTCCCAAACAGTGTGCCATGGCACACTAGTGTGCCGTGGCACCTCACCTGGTGTGCTGCATGAATCCCCAGGGCTCCCCAGGGCAGCTGCCACTGCCACAAGCAGTGGCCCTGGCCAGGGGATTTCCCGGAGCCGGATCCATGGGTGGCTGCCCTATGTAGGGTTATCAGACATCTGGCAAAAGGAAACCCTGTCCTCCTTTTTGCCTTTACGTCCTCCCTCCAGCAGGCGTTATTGAAAAAGTTGATTTTGTCTGGCTTTTTGCCGGAGCCATGGCAGCACTCTAAACATAGATGTGTGCGCTGCGCTGTGGGGAGGCGTTCCCTGCTGGCTCAGGGGGCTGTGGTGGGTGCGGGGCCTCCCCAGGCACTGGGAAGGGAAGGGAATGGTGCCTGGGCTCACTGCCGCCCACTGCAGCCACCTGACCTGGCAGGGAACATGTTTCAGGGTGGCACACTCCAGCACGCTTTTTTTTTAGATTGCTGCTGCGGCATTTGGCAAAAAGCTGGACAAAAATCAATTTTTTCACAAATGCCTGGCAGGTGTGATGGTGTGGCAGACATGTGGGGGGGGGCAGTAGCTGGGATGGGTGAAGGGGGCCCAGACCTGTATGTATCCTCCAATGTGCTCCTTTTCATACTTTCCTGTCCTCTTTTCCATGCTTGGTATCTGGTAACTGTAGCCCTATGCGGCCCCAGGCCAGGAGGTTCACCAAAGCTGGAGCCACATGAGGCAGCTCCATGCGACCCTCACTGGGGGTGGGGAGCCAGACCCCAAGCCAGTGATGCCAGCAAAGGTGCTGGGGCAGTGGTGGGACCCAACAGGGCCAGCAGGAGCCCAGGTGAGGCCTGCAGGGGGCTGTGAGGGCACAACAAGACCAAGCAGGGTATGGAGGGCTGGTGCTGCCCAGGTGGATGGGGGGAGCCCTGGCAAGTCCCTGCAGGGGATCTGGCAGGTGGTGGCAGGGGCACAGTGAGACGCCATTGCTATTCTATGTTTCATGCCACTGCCCTACCCCTTCACACCCCAGGCTTCCCCCCAACCCTCCAATCCCCAGCATCCCCCTTGCCACCCCACATAGCCACTCCTGCCCTCCCTTCCCCTCTTCTCTCTTGCCACCTTTGACTGCTCCCCACCTGGCCATCCTTGCCTTCTCTTGCCACTTCTGCCCTGCTACCCCTACCACCCTAAATAGCAGCATTTCAAATAACAGGGTGTCATGCTTATGAATATTCATGAGTTAATTTGAATATTTGTGATTTATAATGCAGGTGTGCTGCAACATAATGAAAGGCATCAAGGTGTGCCACAGCAGAGAAAAGGTTGGGAACCACTGCTCTACAGCCACTCTGTTCCCAAAGCTGCGATAGAACCAAGGTGTCCTGACCTCTACCTTCCTGCACTCTAGCCATTTATTACTGCTGCTTCCAGTAACAAGATTCTAGTTCAGAGGTGGCCAAACTTACGGAACTCGGGAGCCGCACAAGTCGATTATTAAACCTTCGAGAGCCGCACTGAGGCATAAAACCACATATTTTTACCTTCTCCAAAATTACTAAGCTTAAAATTCATTGCGACTTTAATTTTATTGTAAAAATAGGGCAAATATTGATCCTCTAATGTCAGATTCTAATAAATTATTTAAGATTACTGAAACGAGGCCTATACAGTAAAAATTTAGCGGTTGCTAGATCTAGAACACTACAGGTTTGTGGCAAGTTTTTTTTGGTTTTTTTGTTTGTTTGTTTGTTTTTTTAAATCTGGGCAGTAACTTGTCAACGCAGCAGGTAAAAGCTCTCTGAGATGCTGATCTCTAAGTATTGCACAATGTTTTGAATTTCATTGTGGAATATGATGCTTCACAGCAGTAAGTTGTGCCAAAAATGGAAAGTAATCTACGTTCAGTTTTATACTTTTCTCCTTTGTATTTTCATTTCTTAGTATTCCACATCAAGTTTCGGACTTGTAAAACATGATTTTATTTTAACAACAAGTACGCTGCATTAGGGCCTATAAGAAGATCTAAACATGCTATGGCATCTCTGACCATGTCACGTTTCTCTCCCCCATGCCCCCATTGCTGCTTCCCTTCCATCTCTTACCATGCAGCTGCTTCTCTGCTCTCCCCAACCATGCCGCCCTTCTGCCTCCCACCCCATCCTGGCACCTACCATGCCCCCACTTCCCTGTCAATATTTCTGCCAGTAAACTTGTTCACTAAAATACTCATGGACAGTGACAACAAAAGGTCTGAGGACTCAGACACAATTAATTTTAAAATGAGAGTAATAGTAAGGGAAAACACTGCTCTCACTTTAATCCTGTGAAGAGATGCACACAGGGACCCCTTTTCAACTGTTCAGAATCACAACAGATCAATGAGAATTTAGGGCAACAGAAAGTACAAGATCAGAGCCCTTTTCAGTAAGTGCTTTGGAGTCCATGCACAGAAGATATTATGGAAAGAATCATATTGAGTTTATTCAGTTTGGGGTCAGGCCCTGTATAAATTCTAAATATCAATATTTGGTTTTTACAATATAAAGTAAAATCTTGACTGGTGAGAGATATTTTTTTCAGAAAGTTTACAACTAAATTTTCCATCCTCAGCCATTCACAACAATTACTCTTGTCTAATGGGCGCAGATACCCATAGAGTCATTCATGAAGACTGCACTGAAATATAAATAGATTTTGACTATACAACAAAAAAGAATTAATACATGTTGAATGCTATTTAATTAGTAGAAGTATAGTGCTGTTACTGAGCTTTGCAGTGAATGTAAATTATCTTGGTAATTGACTTAGTGATATTAATTGAAATTTTCTTATAAAATAAATGTACTAGCAGTTCCTTCTGCAAACAGATGACATATTGATGTCTCAGGCACACTTGTTCAATGGACTTAAGGAATTTTTTTCTAAAGCCAGTTTTCAGTAGTGGTGCTCTATCCTAAGTCTAAATCATTGTGCATACTGACCACAGCATGCCAGTGCATGGAGCTCTTGGGACACATGGCAGTGGCCATGTCGGTAATCCAAACAGCCCGCCAGTGGATGAGACTGTTCCAGCTCTGGTTCATCACAAGCTTCTGACCAGGAAGGGACTGACTGGACAAGGTACTCTCAGTCCCTCAATATGCCCTGGAGACCCTCCAAATCTGGAAGGACCCGAACTTCGTGATGGGGGGAATTCTGTTCAGGGAGTCCAAGCCCTCAGTGACCCTGATAACAGATGCATCCAACTCAGGCTGGGGAGCCCACTTGTCTGGGGCCTCTCCACGCAAGGTGTTTGGAACCTGAGGATAGACTCCTCCACATAAATGTGAAGGAGCTCTGGGCTATCAGGCTGGCCTGCATGACCTTCCTCGACCAGATCCATGGCAGAGTGGTCCAGATCCTCTCAGACAATACAGCAGCCATGTTTTACATGAACTATCAAGAGGGGGGTCCACTCCTCGGCTCTACGCGAGGAAACAACTGAGCTTTGGCAATTAGCGATAGACCATCACTTCACGCCGACTGCCTCCCACTTACCCGGGATAGACAATGGCATAGCGGACTCGCTCAGCAGGAAACTCCTGATGAACCACAAGTGCTCCCTCCACAATGAGGTTTTGTCCCTGCTGACAAACAGATGGGGAACCTCTCAGATTGACCTCTTTGCCATGGGGCAGAACCACAAATGTCCCTGGTTCTGCTCCCTTGGGGTTCGGGAGAAGGGTTCCCCCAGCGATGCCTTCCTCCTCAGTTGGTCGGGGGCCCTAATATATGCCTTGCCTCCAGTCCCCTTGATCCACTGGGTGCTGCTGAATGTCCTTGTGGACAAGGCACACGTCATTCTGATAGCCCTGCAGTGGCCCAGACAACACTGGTTCCCACTCCTACAGGACATGTCTGTGAGGACCCCACTCCACCTCCCACGGTGGGCGGACCTCCTGACAGAGGACTTGGGCTGCCTTCGGCACCCAAACCTGGGCCTTCTGCACCTGACAGCCTGGATGCTCTCTGGCTCAGCAAGCAAGAGTGGTGCTGCTTGGAAGGGGTCAAGAAGTTCCTGGTTGGTAGCAGGAAACCCTCTACCAGGTCCACCTACATGGCAAAATTGAACCACTTTTCCACTTAGTGCTGTGACAAAGACATAGACCCTAACTCTGCACCAATTCAGGCAACTTGGGATTACCTTCTTGATTTAAGAGAGAAAGGCCTATCCCTGTCCTCATTAAAAGTCCACTTGTTGGCGATTTTGGCCTTTCAGCAAAGAGTAGATGGGGATCCACTCTTTTCACACCCTATCTGACATAGATTCCTGAAAGGGGTGGAAAAGCTTTTTCCCCACACCCATAAACCCACTCCACAGTGGGATTTGAATGTTGTGCTGCAGGATCTGACAGAACCACCGTATGAGCCCTTGGACTGAGCCACCCTGCTCGTACTTTCCTGGAAGTTGTCTTTTCTGGTAGCGATTACCTCAGCCAGAAGGGTCTCAGAGTTACGAGCCCTGTCATCTGAACCTTCATATACGGTTTTCTTCCCAGACGAGGTGGTCCTGCATCACCACCCCTCGTTCTTGCCCAAGAGTCTTGAGCAGGACTCAAAGCAGGTTCAAGGACTCTGTGTGAAGACAATACCTGAGTCAGGAATGAAGCAGACTACAAACTTTATTGGATTACAGCCAAATCAAACCCTAACACTCACCATCACGTAACCCAGGGGAGAGCCATGTCCTGGCATGAGTGGCAACACTGCCACCTTGGGGTGAGGGGCCCCCTTCAAACGGACCAAGACCCCCAGGTCTCGGCATCTTCCGACCCGAGAGAGACTCTCGCTCCTCCTTTCTAGTGGCTTGCCTTTTATATCCTGATACAAACAAATTAAAATTGCTTAACAGCAATAGCAGAAGTAAAAGGAAATAAGGGGGAAAAAAGAGCTTGCCACTTTTAGGCTGTGTTCACACGCACAGGGTTATTTCGAAACAAGTTGTGTCGAAACAACTTGTTTCGAAACAACACCTTATTTCGAATTAACAAAATGTTAATTCGAAATAAGAAAAAAAGCGGGAAACGGAATAGCAAGTTCACTGTGTGAACATGCTATTTCGTTACCCCTGGGGGTGAGCCGCTGCTGGCTCACCCTGCAGCCCCAGAAAGGGGGCTGCAGGCACCAGCAGGGGGTGAGCCGCTGTGGGGTGGCTCAGCGCCCCCGCCAGAGCTGCCCCCAGACCCC
>ML682132.1:556763-595790 GCA_007922195.1 Podocnemis expansa
GGGGGGGGGGGGGGAGGCTGCCACTTGAACCAGACATGTATTCCCCCCGAACCGGAGGGCGGGGGGAAAGGCTTGTGTGTGTGTGGCGACTTCCTTTTTCCTGGGGCGACTAGCAATTTGCAATTTCAGCTGGCAGCTTAGCATGATTTTACTTTGGTTCAGGCTTTTTTTGGGGCCCGCCATCCCTCTAGCCATCCTAAACTGACGCGTGACAATGTCTTCCGGTAGGTGACCACTACACCAAGGTTACCACCCCCTTCCACATGAATCAAGAAATCTGCCTGCCAGTCTTCTATCCAGACCCTCAGGTGACAGAAAAACAGAGACGGTGGCACACCCTGGATGTGACGAGAGTGTGCCTAATCTATATTGAGTGCACACGATCTTTCCGCAAGACCTCCCAATTATTTGTGGCGGTTGCTGAATGCATTAGAGGCTCTCCAGTATGCTCTCTCTCTCTACACCCCTACATGCATAGATACATATGTTATATATAAGTATAAAGTAAATATATAATCAATGTACACTGTGGGTTTTCATGTCTGTGTGCATATACATAAATAGATGTATAATGGGGGTGTATATAGCTACACATTGGTAATGTACATAATTGATTCAGCATTTCTCCAAAGACTGAATACTTGCTCACATGCTAAAATCTTGTTTGGCTTTGTGTAACTTCACCACTCGGTGGCTTTCTCCAGAACAACCTGCAGCTCCCATTTAATTTCTCCCATGCAGGATTTCTTGCCCATAGCCCAGACAATGGACTCACAGGTCCTAAAATTAGTGCAAGCCCAGGTGGGTCTCTGAGTCATCATGCCTTGTGCATTCGGGGCCTGATTTGCCCTGGATTGGAGGGGGACATTTTTGGCTTTCAGGTAATGGAGCAAGCAGACAATTTCAGGGGAAACCCATGGCTGCCAACATCCTGTTGGTTGAGCCTTCTGTTCATTTCTGGATGCTGGGGGACCTAAAGAAGGGGGCTGTTTGGGCTGAAACACAAACAAATATTTGTCAAAATTTGTAGAATATCCAAAATCTAAGAAAAAAAGTTGAATAGACCTCCCCCCCCCCAACATTTTCATCTTTTTGCCAAATTTGGAAAAAATAGGTTGAATAAAAAATATAGCTGCAGAAAAATGTGCATGAATCAAAAAGATGAAAAAAAATTCTGGATTGAAACAAAGGAAAACTATGGAAAGAAACCTATTTTTGGCTCACTCTGTAACCACTGTGATACAATTTGAGGGGGGTGTGTTAAAAAATCAGTGAGAAAAATCATTCACAGTCTAACAAAAGCTGAAAATGGATCCTAATTTTCAGTGAACCAGCATATCAGAAATAAATCTGATTTCAGGTTTGTTAGTTTCTAATATTTTTATGTCTTTTTATACATCTCTTTCTGTGAGGTCTTTTCTGTTTTATTTTAGGTACCTTTCCAGCCAGCAAGCTGGGGCATAAAACTCATACCAGACCCACCCAGAACACTGGAGCTGTAAACAATCAGTAAGGCAGTGGCCAGCTGCCTACTGAGAAACTCTGACTCAGATGGTAACAATACATTCCCCACACTTTCCGGCACACACTCTGCTTACCTGTAAGGACCCTCCTCTCTCCTCATTCCCCACCTTATTTGTAGTCATAGGGTCTTTAATGTATTTAACATTCTGTATTGGTCATTATCACCTCTGTTCGCTCCAGGTGAAAAAAAGTCTGTACTTGTAAGTAAAGAATTCCAAATAGATTATGTAACTGATAAAGAAGCAGATATATTTGACCACACACAGTAACATCACAACTCTGAATCTGAATCCAGTCAGCCTTCCTTCTTGGTACCTTGAATAAAAATCCCTTCCGTATTATCTCTGCTGCCTGATTCCTGGGGAATGGTGGGTTACTTACCAGTAACCGTCCTTCTTTGAGATGGGCTGCTTGCATACATTCAGTATTAGGTGTCTACGTGCTGTAGCGCACGATGAACATGGAAACTTTTAGCCCTAGGCTGTCAGAGTAGGATCAGTGGCCAACGCCCCCTCTGGCTGCTCCCGCAGTTATATATATGGCCCCGACCCTGATCCTCCTCAGTCCCTTATAGTTGCCGACTCTGAGTTGGGGGGATGGTGAGAGGATTCTGAATGTATGCAATTCTGAAGCCAGCTCCTCTTTTTTCCAAAGTTTCTCTTGTGATATGAGCAAAAATAGGTAAATAGGATAGAGGAGGGACAAAGTACTGTGCTAGAAGAGTGCCTCCTGGCTTCTGTGGTGAGTATGCAGGGAATTGAAGATCCCTGGTCCCTGTGATTTAATACTATGGAATCCCATAGTGTCGCAAGGGGATGAGACCCAGCAACTGCATAACTAACTAACATGCTAACTTACACTTGGATAAGGTTAGGATGCCTAAGTGGACCAGGAGGCATCTGAGAGCCTCCCCTGAGGGATCAATGAGGTTATTCCCTCATGCCAGTCTCTCTGTGTGAGTGTGCCTTTGGTGTGGGAAGGTGGGGTGGTGTCCCTTTTCAGACGTTGAAGTGGGAAATGTGCTTTAATTTCCCTTTTTTTGTTAGGGTCGCAGAAGTGTTAGAGTGCTTCTCAACAATCATTGTGAGGGAGGGGAGGAGAGAGGGGACTGTTTAGAGTCCTAACTCCCTGAGAAGAGGGTGTTACCGTCTCAATGAATTAGTGTCTTGCCCCTGAACAAAGTGGGAGAGGGAAACACATCAATTAAGGCGTCACGCAGCAGAAAGCATGCTATTAGCTTTAGTGTAAGTAACATTGGCTATGTTCACACCGTTTTGTTATTTCGAAACAAGTTATTTCGATATAACTTGGTTTGATATAACATGTTATATCGAAATAACTTGTTTCGAAATAACAAACGGTGTCCTCGAAATAAGCAAAAAACGGGAATTGAAATAGCGTTTCCACAGTGTGGACTTGCTATTTCGATCCAGGGGCAGTGCAGCATGGGAGGTGTGGCAACATGGCCGCCTCCCTGGGCCATGTTGGTGGCCATGTTGCTAGCCAATCACATAAAAGCCGGCCCTGACCTCACTTCCCTGTCCACTCACGCTAGCAGCACGCTGCAAGCCATGGACAGTGCTCGGCTGCCTAGACAGCGCCGTGCAGCACCCGGCCCCTCGGCGCGCATCGAGGGGCTCCAGCACCTCTGGGAGACTCTGTTTGTAGACCCCGAGGAGGACCGGCCTGTGGCTGAGGAGTACATCCAGCTCAGCCGCAGGGCTCAGCTACTGCCCCTGCCCCTCCCCGTGCCCCGCCGCATGTGGGTGCGTGAGACCAGCGCCGACTGATGGGAGAGGGTTGGTCTGCGCACCTGGGGCGACGACCTCTGGCGCCAGAACTTTTGCATGAGCAGGGCCAGCTTCACTCACCTGGTGGGCGAACTCGCCCCAGACCTGCGCCACAGGGACACCCCCATGAGGCCTGCTGTCGCAGTGGACAAACGAGTGGCCATCGCCCTGTGGAAGCTGGCCACCCCGGAGTCGCACAGGGCAGTGGCGCACCTGTTTGGCATCGGGAGGTCCACCACTGGCACTGTCCTCCTCGAGGTCACCAGGGCCATCAATCACGTCCTCCTACGGCGCCTGGAGAGACGTGGGGACCTGCAGGACACCATGCCCAGGATGGCAACCCTTGGCTTTCCAAACTGT
Organism: Podocnemis expansa; assembly: GCA_007922195.1. Taxonomy (NCBI): domain Eukaryota; kingdom Metazoa; phylum Chordata; order Testudines; family Podocnemididae; genus Podocnemis; species Podocnemis expansa. The sequence continues at coordinate 560,438 of ML682132.1, forward strand.
GCTGGCATCTTGGACACCACACATATTCCTGTGTGCGCCCCGGAGCACAGGGCTGCTGTGTACCGCAACCGAAAGGGATACCATTCTGTCATTATGCAGGCCCTTGTGGACCACCAGGGCCAGTTCCAGGACTGCTACGTGGGATGGCCAGGGAGGGCCCATGATGCCAGGGTCCTCCGCAACTCCGCCCTGTATCGGGGCATGGAGGCGGGCACCCACTTCCCCCCTCACACCATCCACTTTGGGGGCGTAGAGGTGCCCGTTCTTATAGTGGCGGACGCGGCCTACCCCCTGCGGCCCTGGCTAATGCGACCATATGCCGGGCCACTCGACCCCAGCTGGCAGCTGTTCAATCGCTGCCTGGCCCGCTGTCGACAGGTGGTCGAGCGGGCATTCGGACGCCTCAAGGCCCGGTGGAGGTGCCTGCTCACTCGCCTCCACCTCGCTGAGCGGAGCCTGCCGCAAGCCATCGTGGCATGTGCAGTGCTCCACAACTTTTGTGAGCAGCAGGGGGAACCCATCCCACTCGCATGGGAGGCTGAGGTCCAAGCATTTGCTAGGGACTATGAACAACTGAGATCCTGGCCAACTCAGGAGCAGCCATCTGCGCGAGCCCTTGCCATCCGCGACGCCCTCCGGCTCGCCTTCACCATGGAGGAAGACTGAGGACCAGGCCTGCCCTGCACCAAACCACCATCTCCCCCGTCCACCCACAGCCAGCCCACGCCCATCCACCCACACTGCCAATCCCCCCCAATAAAAACACAGACAAGCATGACTAATGTTCCAGGGGTTTATTCACAATAAGGGAAGGGATGGGGGCAATACGGGATGGGGCAATCTGGGGGGGTCCGGGGGAGGGAACATGAACTTGGGAGGGGGCACGGGGAGGGAACATGAACTTGGGAGGGGACTTGGGAGGGGGCATGGGGAGGGAACATGAACTTGGGAGGGGACGGGGTGAAGAGGTCCTGGGGCGGGGAGGGTTAGGCAACGCCTGTGGGAGGGTCTGGGGGGGGTGGCATGCCCCGCCTGCGCCAACGGCTGCCCTCCGCCTGCTGTCCTTGCTGGGGCGGCGATGTCTCCTGGCGACGTCGGGGAGCCAGGCCCTCTGCAAGCTGGCGGATGGCTGCAGCCTGCTGCAGAATAGCAGCTGGCAGCTCCACTGCCAGGACCTCCAGTGCCCTCGCCGCCCTGTCCTCAGCGCCTGCGAGGCGCTCCAGGGCATGGAGCCCAGCTGCCTGCCGCTGCGCCTGCTCCCGTCTCCAGGCCTGGGTGGCGGTGTGCATGTCACGCCCGAGCTCCTCCAGGCTCTCCAGGAGCTCACTGCGGGTCCTGGGGGCCCTCCGCTGTCGCTGCGGTGTCCTGGGGCTTCGGCGGTGGGGTCTGGGTGTGGGTGCCGGCCCTCGGGGAGGGGCTCTGCGACGTGCTGCAGGGACGCAAAAAACACAGTTAGCCCCTGCCGCCTGCTGGTCCCATCTGTGTGCACCTGTCTGCAGCACACACCTCTGCCCTGACTGTCAGGGTCCCAAGATCCCGTGGGACATTGCAGGTAGGAATCCTGGCCCCCAAAGCCTCGGAAGGAGGCCGGGATGGTACCTGACAGAGGACATTGGAGGACCCTGGGCAAGACGGTTGTCTGGCCGAGGTAGTCATCAGGGTTTACGGCACCCTGGGACAGTTTCCCATATAAATCGGTATACTCTGGCAGTCCAGGATCCGTCAGCCCCTCCGGGAAAAAGCCTGACAAACCCCCGTATTTTGACCTGCCTGCCAGACAGAGAATGGGAGGATAACAAGAAGAACAGAGCACAGGAAAGGAGACCATGGTCTCCTTTTGCCAGACATCTGGGAACTGTACCCTGGAGGCACACATGCTCGTGGTGCCCACAAGGGTGAACTGGACCCAGCCACGCCTTGCACTTGGAGGTCTCCCGAGGCCACTTGCCAGTGGTGTGCCCTGCCTGCTCTCCACCCCACGCAAGATGCTGCTGCAGCTTTCCCAGCCAGTCCCTGGTCACCACCATCCGGCACACAAGGGCCTTTGTCCCCAGTGACACCTGTGTCTGTGGGCCCCGTGGCCAGGGGGCCCCTCTGTGCCCACGAACCCTGGGCCCTACCCACCCTGGTGCCTGGCCCTGGCCTCCACCCGTCCCAGGACCTGCTGAACAGGCCCAGCCCTGTGTGCCCCCATGTGGGGGGGTGTACTTACCCACGGGGGCTCCAGAGGTCCACCGAGCTGTCCTGGGGTCTGACTCGGAGCCTGGGGCGGTGGTGGGCCCCTGCTCCTCAGTGCTGCTGCCCGCCTCCATGGCCCTGAACAGCTCCGGGATCGTGGGGCTGGCCTCCGCCGCTGATGGTGGCGCGGCTGGTGGTCCCCCGACGGAGATGTCAGAGGCGGCTGCCTCCAGGCCTGATGAGGGGCTCTGATGCCCCCCAGAGGTGTCAACGGATGTGGCGGGGGCACCGCTGGGCTGTGTGCCCAGGAATTCATCCAGGGCCTCGTAAAATGCGCACGTGGCCTGGCTGCCAGGCCCCTCCAGTGCCCGGGCATCCCGGGTGCGGGCATACTCCTGGCGGAGCGTCTTTATTTTGCTCCGCACCTGTTCGGTCGTTCGGAGGTGCCCTGCTTGGGATATCGCATCCGCGATGTCGTGGTATATGTCACGGTTCCGGTGGCTGGCCTGGAACCTTTCCAGTATGTCTGGCTGCCGCCAGATGCCCAGGAGGCAGGTCACATCCTCCTGCGTCCACACAGGCGCCCTCCGGCGTCCTGTAGCTGAGGGACCTGGCTGCTGGGCCATGGCTGCCTGCTAGCTCCCTCCCTGCCACGCAGCCTAACAGGCACGCCCTGGCAGGAAGTTCCCCCAGGGTGCTGTGCACCCTGGGAGGAAGGTCAGCCGGTTATTTCGAAACAACCGTTGTTTCGAAATAACACGGCCACCACAACGGTTGTTTCAAAACAACTCTTTTTGAAACAACCATTGTTTCAAAACGGCATGTCCCATTAGCGTTATTTCGAAACAACCGTTTCGGGACAACGCCATTTCGAAATGTAACGAGGTTTAGGTTGTTTTGCAAAGACCACGGCCATTTCGAAAGAAGCGATTTGCTTCTTTCGAAATGGCCGTGCGTCGTGTGGCCATGGCACTCCTTATTTCGAAACAACCTCTGTTGTTTCGAAATAAGGAGTGTGTGTGGACATACCCATTGTTATTAACACATTATAACCACGTGGCACTGACTGACATAGAGGGAGATCAGGGCACCTTTGCCCTGGTGCTGCACAGACACAAGCCCTGGCCCATGTGAGAGCAGGGCCCTGCTGTGCCAGGCACTGCACAGACAGACAGCGAGAGGCAGTCCTTGTCCCTAAGCATTTATAATCTAAGTAGCCTCAGTAGTGAAGCGACTAGAAGCCTGGAAACTACGAAGTCTTAGCCACAAGCTTAACACTCTGCTCTAGCCAGCTGCTGCCCTGAGCTTGGAAATCCTATCATCTGTGAAACAGCTTGTTGAGGGTTCAGGCGGGTGGAGTGGAGATGCTCTGTGGCTGTAGGAAGGGTCTCTTTCCCTCGGGGCTATGGGGTTTTTGTGGGAGGTGAGGGTTGTGCATGTGGAAGTCCAGGCTTTTGGGATCCAGTTGCAGAGAACTCTGGGATGCCTGCCCACAATGCCATGTTCCAGCTCCTAAAAAGCTTACTTGACTCTGCCCTGAATCCAGGAAACTTCCCACATCCAAGGTCCAGCCCCAGGCCTGATCCCAACCCTCTTCCCTCTTCACTGTGACCATGCCCAGCTGAGCCCATGTCACAAGCAGAGATGTCCCTAGAGGGATGCCTAGGGGTGCAGGGTCCAGGGTGAATCGCCCTCCGCGGAGCCCCCTCCACCCACTCTGCACTGGGGGTGGGGCCGGCCAGCCCAGGGGAAGGGCAGACCCCTGTGCTGCCCCTCCCCAAGTGGGGACCAGGCGAGTGGGCAAAAGGCCAGTCCGCCACTGTAGCGCTGCTGGTCTGCCCCCCCCCCATCATGCGCGCTGCTCTGGGCTCCCTGCCAGAGCAGCAGGGAGAAGGCGGGGGGGCAGCGATATTGGCTCTGCGCTGCCTCCCCCCCCGCCGCTGCTCCGGCCCAGAGCCCAGAGCAGCAGGTAGGGTGGGGGGGGGCAGACCAGCAGTAGTGCTGTGGCGGTGGATCGGCCTTTTGCCCGCTAGCCCGATCCCCAGCATGGGGGAGGGCATCGGGGTGGCCACGCGGGGCCCCCAAAAGCGCAGGGCCTAGGGTGGCTGCCCCTTCTGCCACCTCCTAAGGACAGCCCTGGTCACGAGGGGCCTATTTCAGCTGAATCTCAGAATAGTCTGTGCTGGGTTCATTCAGGGGCTGCTCCCTTTTGTGCTTCATCTTGGAAAAGTCGATGGAGGCATATTCCAGCTCTTCTATCTCCTTGGCTGCTGTCCTGCCAGCTTGGATGCCTTTGTCCTGGTGGGCTGCCAGAGTCATGTCATCCTGAGGGAGAAGCAAAGCAGAGACAGAAGGCAAGACACTTGCATACATCCTGGTTTGCGGATTGCATGGGGTTCCTGGGGTCCTGTTTCCCTTACCCTCTCTGCAAATGTATTTCCTACAGGACTAGCAAGATGCATGGGCTTGGGTGTGTTTCCCATTTGCTGCAGACATAAGTTAGTCCCTTCACCCTATGCCAGCACTGGGTAAGTTAATGCATTCTCTGCATTTCCTGCACTGACCAGGCACTAGCACATTGCATGAGGCTGTGTGCATTTCAGGCACTGTGCATGCAGCATTTCATCTCACTCATCTCATAGCTGCAATCTGTGCTCCTGCACCCACTACATTTTCTGCATGCTGCATATATTGCAACAAACCCCTCGCACTCTGAATGCATTGGCTGATCACAGGCACCTCCCGCCATCATAGGCAACTGCAGAAACATTTCTTGCCCCAAACAAACAAGGAGTCTAGTGGCACTTTTAAAGACTAACAAATTTATTTATCACGAGTTTTCAACAAAAACTCATACGATAAATAAATTTGTTAGTCTTTAAGTCCAACAGGATTCCTTGTTTGTTTTGCTGAACTAGACTAACATGGAGCCCCCTCTGGAACATTACTTGCCTAATTGGTGAATATGGGGGATGCCTGGGAGTTAGCAGCATTTAAACCACAATCTTTGGAAAAGCAGGTGAATGCCTTTGCTGCCTTTTCACCTTCCTGATCAAGCCCCCTGGAACGAAATCTATTCCATGGAGACTGCACACTGGAGCTGATGCCACACAATCTGAGGAACCCATATTCATTGGCATGCGTGTGTGTGGGGGGCATTTCTTCACCAGGCATGTATAAGATGGGTTTGTTGCCCTGCTCAAAGCCTGGCTGATAGCTGTACATTAGTGAAGAGGGTCAGGAAGCAGAGGGGTAAAGAGAAGAAGTGTGTGTGGGAGGGTGAGGTGAGGTGCAGAGAGATGGGGTGGGCTGGGGCAGGTAGTCCCAGGTTGAGCCACATGGGCAGGTCCTGGTGGCTCAACAGGGTTCTCCCTTGGTCCGCTATATGTGGGAGCTTCCTTAATGGGCCATTAAGAGAAAAAAAATTTGTAAACATCCAGTCTGGAGAGTGTCCTAGAATCCAATAACTTGAAACAAAGATAGAACAAACCTATTCCTAACTTCTAATACAGATACGACACCTACATATTAACCATATAATCATTCCTAGCTGATTACAACCTTTCCATTGGTACCAAACATGGCATACCACATATGCATTATTGTAAATATGAAGTATTATTAATATGAAAAAATGATAATACATGATTCTCTAAAGCCAAACAGCATCACACCTACCTTGGGGAGGGTGCTGATGTTACTGTAAACCAAGTTTTCATCACTGGCTGTGTGCCCCAACTGGCTTCCATTAGCTGGCTGCCTAGTCTCTGTGCTGGGGGGTGCTGGCTTCCAGCTCCACAGCCTGTGGGGAAATGGATCAAAATTGGACCCAGGAGGTAAAAGTAGGGGTGGAGGGTAGCATAGCCACAGGGGAAGGAATGCACCACTGGGGAAGTTAGCGTGATGGGGACCGAGGTAGCCTAGGGAGAACGGTTTGGGGATCTTACATAGCCCATGGGAGATGGAAGAGGATCTTTGGGGGTTCTTGGGGAGCAGCTGGGTTTCAGAGTGGGAGGTGTCAGACTCACTTCATCACACAGAGCCCAAGAAGGAAGCAGCCGACAGCGACTCCCAGCCCACAGACAACCCTGAGGCCCAGCAGCCTGGCAGAATCCTCTGCACCTGCAAAAATCAAAGTATGATGCACAGCTGGAGAGAGAACCCAGGAGTCCTGGACTTCCGTCCCCTCCCAGAGCTGGGGAGAAAACCCAGGACTCCTGATTTTCAGTCTCCTACTCTAATCACTAGCCCTAATTCCTCTTCCTGAGTCCAGTACAGAATGCAGGAGTCTGAGGGTCTCACCTTTCTGTGGGGGGCTGAGGTCAAAGTGCAGGGCAGCATAGGTCCCAATGGGGTTGAAGCCAAGACAGAAGATCCTGGGGCCCCCATCCCTGCTCACTGTCCAGCTCAGGGTGCTGGTGGCCTCATCCCCCTGGGCCCAGGAGCTGACCTGCAGGGCCCCCCAGGAGCTGTTCCCAGACAGGGCCTTCCCATCCACCTGCCACTGGAGCCGAGGAAGGGGGTGGGAGCGCATGGAGCAGATGCAGCTGATGTGGGACCCCTGGCGCTGGCAGGATGAGTTCGTTCTGGTCCCTGGCCGGGGACTGTCTGGGGAGAGCAGGAGACACAGTGGCAATAGTCAGAAAGAGAAACCAAGTGGCAGGGAGTCCCACAGATTAATCCTACTAATACACAGTGCCTTGGCACCCTCTACATTAACCTGCTAATATCCAGGGGCAGGGAGTCCCATGGGTTAGCCCTGCTGAAATACATCACCAGCAAACCTCACCCAAGTGGGAAAAAAAGGCCAAGCTGAGAGTACCATGAAACGGGACGGTTCTTCTGCTCTGGGGGGTGGGCTCTGTGTCTTTCTGACCAGCCCCCTGGCTCTGATCCAGCCCATCCTCAGCTAACTATACTTCACACCAACCCACTTGCGTCTCTGCCAGCAACCTGAGTGCTCATGTCCCTTGGATATTGCCTTGTTAAGGCTGGAGAGAAGCCAGTTAATTAAGGCCTAGGCAGGGCTGGCTTTTACTCCATTTATAGTGCGAGGAACCATGTGAAAACTGTGAGCACTCAGCCGTGAATAGTCCCATGGGGAAACCCCCAATCCCAGGAGGGGAAATGCTGTGAGCTCACCCAGCTGATACCCAGTAGCAGGGAGTCCTTCAGAATAACCTGCTAATAGCCAGGGAAAGGGGTTCCTGCAGGTTAACCACACTCACACTCAACAAGCAGCCTGAACATCCCCTGGGCAGATCTCTTTTCGCTTTGGGCCTTGCACCCGTACAGCCCCCCATCCTCAACCGTCACGTTCTGCAGCTCCAGTTGCTGTTGATTCTCCCCCACTGAGGATGTGTTCTTAATGTCTCGGCTCTCCCACACCCAGTGCAGCGTGGCTGGGGGCCTGCTGCTGATGGAGCAGACGAACTGCAGGAAGTCACCCTCCCGGGCTGTGAACTGTGAGCCATTCTCCAGCGGAGTGGGAAGGTCTGAGAAGGGGAATGACATGGAACCACTCGTATTCAGAGTTAGTCAGTCTCTGCCTGGCAGTCACTGACCCCAAGAAGGGAAAGCTCCTGTGCCCCACGCCCACCCCTGCAGAAATACCTTGGAACAGTTGGGAGTTGCTCCTGTTAGCTCTGGAGATGGTGATTTGCAGATTCATATCTAGGGTTGAAATACCCGTGGCAATGTATTAGATGGGAAAGCGCTCCACACATATCCCACCACACTCTGTGCAGCCAGCGCTCACCATGGATCCCTCTCACTGCCTGCAGTTCAATGTTCCCTAATGATCCCCAATTCTGCTCCTGGCAGCATCACACCAACTACTGGTCCCCACAGGCCCTGTAGCCCAGCACTCTGCAGTGATTCCCTACCACATTCTTGCAGCCAAGCACCCCAATTAGGCCCCTGCCCAACACCCTTCAGCACATCCCCCGTGTCTTACACTGCACATGCACATGCAGGGCTCGGCTGGCTGACCCGTAGGGATTCCTCGCCCAGCACCGATACTCGCCAGCATCTCCTCTGCTGAGATTTGACAGCTCCAGGCACCCGACCCCTCCCTGGCTGGGACTCAGGGTCTTGTTGTCTTTCGCCCAGCTCAGGGTGGCCACGGGTCTGCTGGCAGCCTCACAGATCAGGGTCAGCGAGTCACCCTCCTCAGTGTCCACAGACCCATCACTGTCAGCTCCCCATATGGTCAGGCCTGGCACTGGAGGAGATGAGCAGGCAGATTAGGTCCCCCCAGAGAGTCCTTGTGAAGGAACCAAGATGCAGCCACCTTTTGGGTGGAACATGGTGGGTGTTTACACAGGGACACTCCCCCAATGTGGAGAGGCCGCCCCTCTGGGGTGGGGTGGGCAAGCTCAGCCCCTCCATGGTAAGAGGATGCCGTTACAGTGACTGCTCCCTAACCCATCTCTTCCCTAGTGCTTTCCTGGGATCCAGAAATAGAGGGACCCAGGCCAGTGTTTCTCACCACCTTTTCTACAGCTCTGGGACTTTCCCTGGGGTCTTCCCTCTGGGCCTGGCCCAGCTTGGACCCTGGCTTCCCATGTGCCGGCAGAGGAGGACCTAGGATGCACTCACTGATTCCCAGGCTCACAGCGCAGTCTCTTACCAGGTTGTTTGTTTTTGATCTGGGTCCAGGTGATGTTGGGGGGCCCAGGTGGGTCTGCAACACAAACCAGAATGGGGTAAGGACAGCTCTGGAGAATAGCTAGAGATCACTATGCCTAGACATTGACCCTCCTTGGCAGCCCAGTGGAAAGATGAGAACATCCTTGAATGTCACAATCCCCAGGCAGGAGCTGTGGGTGGAAAATTGAAGTGAGGGGCCCAATTGAGTCTTGACCCAAAGGACCCTGGACATAGCCCCAGGGCCAAGTTGAGGTCACTCCTGAGAACAAGACCAGTGTGAAATGGAAATTCAGTGGGCCAAAATTGGTGAGTTACAAAGGCAGAGTAATAGGCTGACCCACTATCGAGGGCTGGGTTGTTCTGACCATCTCTCACTGTTGGGTCCTAACAGAAATACTTGGCTGCTGGGGGGAGCATCATCATCTTGATGTAAACCTCTGCTGGAAGGTGGGGCTCAGCATCCTGATCCCCAAAAACATCTTCCCAAGGGGGCCAAAAAGACAGAACTTAATGGCACTGGTTTCTCCACCATCTCCGTCTGAATCTCCCCCCCACCAAGATATCAGACTCACCCCTTTGTGGCTCCCCTGCCTCCCCACCCCAGTACATCTCTCCCATCTCTTTGTTTCTGTCAGGAGTCTGGTGCCAATGGCCAAGCTGCATATTGCTCAATGCTGCTACAAACTTGCACCCCGAGTGGTGGTAAAAAGCCATGCTCAGAACAGCCAACACTGGCGTCTGTCCAGCAGTCCAGACCTAGTCTAGGTCAGTTGGGTTGGGTTCAGGCTGCAGGTGAGTGATGGCAGCCTGCGGTAGTCGTGTGAGGCTGGTGTAGACATGTGACTGCAGCTTCCACCTGGGCTCTGACGTGGGGTCCCCTGAGACCTCCCTGAGGGTGAGGGGAACAAGGGATGTGGCTACAGTGACACGTGCCTTGATCCTTCCTGTCACAAAAGCAGCCACTGAGTTTCTGTCTGCCCAGCGTCTGCATCGCAGAGATCACTGTCCATCAGTGGGAGTGTGTCTGGGGCTGGTCTGGCTGAGATCTCTGGACACAGAGCGCAGCAGGGGTTCAATGCTGGTTAGTGCCAGAGAGGGACAGGATTGCTTCGACACTCTGCTCTCCCCTGTGCTGAACCTGTATTACTGCAGGACTCCCACGTGGGGTCGGGAGGAGGGTCTAGGAGAGGCGAGGGGGATTCCAGCAAAGGAGGGTTCTGGGCACTGCAGGGTGCGTGGAGAAGTGGGCTGGGTGGACCAGGTGAGTGTTGGGGGTCGGGTCCCCCCAGCAGGGGCTGGATGGCCAGTGAGGAGGGACCAGGGTAACTCACAGCTGACATGTAGCTGGAAGGCGTGGTAGGTGGATGTCCCAGTGGCGTACGTGACAATGCAGACAAGCTCTTTGCCATCATCTCTTGGGCTAGGTGTGAAGCTAAGCACAGAGCTGTGGGCCCAGGTGTCATTCGCAAGCCAGGCTGAGTTGTCCCTGGCTGTGTTGCTGAACGGCCCTGTCCAGGTGATTTGGGGAGGGGTCCCAGAGCAGCGCCCAGGAGCTGTGCAGGTCACAGTCACCAGCTCCCCGGCCATCAGCGTAGCGGGTGAGATCTGGATCTCTGGCTTCTCCGTCAGTGCTGAAACACGGGAGAGAATTACAATGGGACATGGGCCTTCCTCTGTAGCCCTGGCTCTGATCCAGGCCCAAGGCACGGCTGGCTCAGGGGCTGTGAGGAGAGGTGGATAGGGCTCCACTTACATGGCACGGAGATCCAAGGCTCAGGGTAACCTTTAGTGGGATAGCTGTATTTAAATCCTCCTTTCTCAACTCTAAAGAAATATGTCCCCCTATCCGTCTGTCGGGCGTCATTGATTTGCAGAGAGCAGTCACCACGTATCAGATTCCCCACCAGCTGGAACCGAGCATGAGTCTCCTGCGACACGACCTGGCTGGGGTCACTGCTGGCCACGGGCGGATCCCCTCCCACCCTTGCAGGATCCTTGTACCAGTGTCCATGGAGCTGGTCTGAAGGATAATTGATGTTGTACCGGGCTGGATACTTGAAGGAGCAGGTGATGCGGATGCAGAGACCCTCCTGCACTGTCACCCTCTCCGACACTGTCAGGGAATATCCACGGTCCTGGGCCAGGGACCCTGCAGAGGATGGAAAGATCGATCTGGGACTCATGGAGAGGACAGACCAACCCTGAACTCTCTGTGCCCAGCCATGCTGGTGCCCCTCACTCAGGACCTGCATCCCTGGGAGCCCAGCCCTGGCTCCTCCCCCAGCTGTCACTACATTTAGTTTCCACGAGTACAGTGACCCCCTCCATTGCTCAGGAAGCTAATTGGCTGGGCACTGGGTCCGCTTCCCCTCTGACTGGTCTCACTGCCAAGCCCTGGCACAGACCTGGCCCTGATGAGCAAAGTCTCTGCCTCTCCACAGTGCTGGGCTGCAAGTGCCAACAACTTACCCCTCCAGAGCAGAGCCAGGATCAGGGCCCTCAGTGTGCCTGCAGGGAGGCCTGTTTCCCCTGCCTTCCTGGGGGGTCCCTGAGCCGTGATGTCCTGTTCTCTACCATCGTCACATGTGGGCATGGCTCCGCCTGTGGCTGGGGTGTCCAGCTTGGCCAGACCTAGAGACAGACAGGGGTGAGAAGAATGAGAGCAGAGGCAGTTTGGGGGACTCAGATCTGGTCTTGGGCTCTGCAGGGGCTGATTCTGGGGCTAGTGGCAGCTTAGCGGCCCCCCAAAATCCCCAAATCACTTGACAGTCCTAGTATATCACGGGCCAAAAAGATCCTTCAGTTGGCAAAAAGTCCTGAGATTTCCTCCAGGAATCATGTGATTGGGCAGAAAATCCCAAGCTAGAGACAGGAGCTGATCAGAAGCAGTGCCGCTCAGTGCCTGCCCCACTCCAGTTTTCTCACAAAGAACAGCCCGTGACCAGCCTCCTGGTGTAGCTACCTCAGACAGTGAAGGGTAAGGAAACAGATTAGAACAAGGAAAGACCACGTCAGAGATCTTCTGAGCAATTTGTATAAATTCAAATCAGTGGCGCTGGGTGCTGTTCACATGAAGGTAATGAAGGAATTGGCTGAACAAATCTTGGAACATCTGGAAATGGTATTTACACAGTCACGGATGGCAGGCGAAGCCCCAGCAGATGGGAGATGGGCTGTTGAAGTGACATAGGATGAGCCAGGGAACCAGAGACCAGTCAGCATGCGCTTCATACTTGGGAAGCTGCTGCAGCAACTTATAAAAGAATGAATTTATGAATACCTGGAGGGTGATGGGGCGCTCTAGCAGCCAGTGTGGATTGACCAAGAACAAGTTAAAACCAAGTCATTTTCCTTCCTTGGCAGGGTGAGTGGGTTGGTGGCTGTGGGAATGTGGGACCCCCACCAAATGAGTGCTGCAGGCGTGCAGAGTCATTTGGTGCTACAGTCAGCTAATGCGATCTCTTAGTGTGTCAGACAGCATCAGGTGGTCGAGAGACATTTACTTCGAACACAGTGTCACCGGGCACAGACACTACTGGGAGGAGGAAACTGGAGCACCATGGTGCACTGGCAGCAAGAAAATTCAGCCCTTCCTCTCTGCTGACAGAAACTTCGAGACTAAAGGACTATCTACACACCACATCACTGACTGAGTGAGAGAGAACCCACTATGAGTGACGTATCTACTTCCTATTAATCACATCGTATGTGACTTCTGTAATAAGTGATGTTCCCACTTTACTGTGTGCTTGTTCTTTAATCCTTGAACCCTCAACCCTTTATATTGGATGCTGCAGACTATGTATTCCTTGTATTTGTGACCTCCTAACCAAACTCTGCACTTGTCTACAATCTGTACTGTATCCAGAAGTCCGGCAACTTTTGTATAAACTTTACAAACTGTTTGTTCTTTTGAAACAGGGGTGGCAGAGGTCTGGCCCATGGACCACATGCAGGCCAAAAATGGCTTTTCTGCAGCCCACAAGGAGTTTCTTGAAAAAAGCATGCAAATACCAAATTTACATAGACATGTATATAGACAAACTCTCTATGCTGCAGGGCAAAACCCAGGGCTGAGGCCCATCTTGCCAGATGGACCAAAAAACTGCTGCATTGAGCCACACAACTAGCTGGGCTGATCTCCCTCCCCTCCGGCAGAGATGGCTGTGGCCTGGGACTTCCTGGCCTGGTGTGTCCAGCAGCTGCGTGGTGACTGTGGGCTGGATGTCAGGGAGGAGATCGTGCAGTGTGTGCTGGGCGAGGGGCTGGGGCCAGGCCCAGGTGGGGAGGGGTCGGACAGGGTTCAAACTGGGCTCTTGGCTGCATCTCCACAGGTCCCACTGGAGGGATCCAGACTGCTCCCAGGTCCCCAGTTTAGATCAGATAGGCTGGATGGCCCTGATGGGCCTCGCTGTGACTTTCTCTTTGCTGACTGGGTCCCGGGAAGCTCAGGGAGCCTGGAACTGTTCTGACACACACACACAGAGATAGTTGCTGGAAAATCCCAGGTGCACATGAGCTAATCCAATTTAAACTGAATGGAAGGGTAAACAAAAATAAATCTGTGACCAGAGTCTTTGACTTCAAAAAATTAAGAGAATAAGCTAGGGAAGTGGATTGGACCAAAGAATTCATGGATATGAAGATTGAGGGTGCTTGGAACTGCTTCAAGACAAAGCTGCAGGAACTGCCTGAAGCCTCCATTCCAAAGAAGAGGAAAAAAGTTTCAGGCATGGGTTCTAAACCAAGCTGGATGAATGTACATCTTAAACAAGTGATTAGGAGGAAACACAAGGCCTACAAGGAGTGGAAGTTGGGAGGGGTAGGAAAGGAGGGCTACCGTTTAGAGGTCAGAGCATGTAGGGATCAAGTGAGGAAGGCCAAAAGCCAAGCAGAGTTAGACCTTGCAAAGGGAATCAAAACCAATAGTAAAAGGTTCTTCAGCCATATAAATAGAAAGAAAACACAGAAGGAGGAGCTTAGACCACTATACACTGAAGATGGGGTAGAGATCAAGGATAATCTAGGCATGGCTGAATATCTAAATAAGTACTTTGCCTCTGTCTTTAACGAGGGTGATGGTGAGATTGGGGCCAGAGAGAGGGCAGCTAATGGGAATGAGAATGTAAAAGTGGAAATTACCATATCTGAGGTAGAAGCCAAGCTTCAGCTGCTTAATGGAACTAAATCAGGGGGTCCAGATAATCTTTGTCCAAGAATATTGAAGGAACTTGCACATGAAATTGCCAGCCCTTTAGCAAGGATTTTTAAAGTATCGGTGAACACAGGGGTTGTACCTTATGACTGGAGGATTGCTAATATAGTCCCTATTTTCAAGAAAGGGAGTAAAAGTGATCCAGGTAACTACAGGCCTGTCAGTTTGACCTCAGCAGTATGCAAGGTCTTGGAGAAAATTTTGAAAGAGAAAGTACTTAAGGATATTGAGGAAAATGGTAACTGTGATAAAATACAACACAGCTTTACAAAAGGAAGATCATGCCTGATCAAACTGATCTCCTTTTTTGAGAAGTTAACAGATTTTTTTGGATAAAGGGAATGTGGTGGACCTAATTTACTTAGATTTCAGCAAGGCATTGATACAGTTTCACACAGGGAATTATTAGTTAAATTGGGGAAGTTGGGGATTAATATGAAAACAGAAAGGTGGATAAAGAACTGGTTACAGGGGAGACTACAGAGGGTCCTATTGCAAGGTGAACTGTCTAGCTGGAAGAAGGTTACTAGTGGAGTTCCCCAAGGATCGGTCCTGGAAGCCATCTTATTCAATGTTTTCATTACTGACCTTGGCACAAAAAGTGGGAATGTGCTAATTAAGTTTGTAGATGACACCAAGCTGGGAGGTATTGCCAATACAGAGGAGTATCAGGATAGCATACAGAATGATTTGGATGACCTTGTAAAGTGGAGCATTAGAAATAGGATGAAATTCAACAATGGGAAGTGCAAGGTCATGCACTTAGGGACAAATAACAGGAATTTTTCTTATAAGTTGGGAATGCATCAGCTGGAAGTGACGGGGGAGGAGAAGGACCTGGGCGTACTGGTTGATCACAGAATGACAATGAGTAGCCAATGCGATGTGGCAGTGGAAAAAGCTAATGCGGTCCTGGGGTGCATCAGAAGGGGTATTTCCAGTAGGGATAAGGAGGTGTTAGTACCGTTATACAAGGTGCTATTGCGACCTCACTCGGAGTATCGTGTACAATTCTGGTCACCCATGTTTAAGAAAGATGAAGTCAAACTGGAACAGGTGCAAAGAAGGGCTACAAGGATGATTCGTGGAATGGAAAATCTTCCCTATGAGAGACGACTTAAAGAGCTTGGTTTGTTTAGTCTGACCAAAAGAAGGCTGAGAGGAGATATGATTGCTCTTTATAAATACATTAGAGGGATAAATACAAGGGAGGGAGAGGAATTATTTGAATACAGTGCCAATGTGGACACAAAAACAAATGGATACGAACTGTCCTTCAGAAAATTTAGGCTTGAAATTCGATGCAGATTCCTAACCATCAGAGGAGTGGTGGGGGCAAAAAGCTTAGGTGCCTTCAAAACTGAGCTTGATAAGTTTATGGAGGGAATGATATGATAGACAGTGTAGCTTGGCCATTGTCTGTCTTTTACTACTAGTGATGGGTATGATAGTGACCTGGGAAGGGGCATTAGATGGAGTGGGTTCTGAGTTATTACAGAAAAGTTCTTCTTGCCTGGCTGTTGTGGAGTTGCCCTCATGCTCAGGGTTTAACTGATCGCCATATTTGGGGTCAGGAAGGAATTTTCCCCCAGGGCAGATTGGCTTGGGCGCTGGGGGTTTTTTGCCTTCCTCTTAGCATTGGGCATGGCTCACTTGCTGGTTGATCCTTGGGATTTAAGTCTTTAAAAGCTCAGTTAAGGGGTTTGAGGTTCATTGTAGGAGTGGGTGGGTGAGGTTTTGTGGCCTGCACTATGCAGGAGGTCAGACTATATGATCATATTAATCTCTTCTGACCTTAGAGTTTAGAGTCTATGAGTCTATGTCACAGAGTGAAAACTAAGTAATTGTTGTAATAATTGTAATAATTAATAATAATTTTTGTTGTAATAAAATAGTGAAAATATATAACTGTATATCATGTACAGTGCGAGGGTTAGAACTGGTTTTGGACACAACTCAGGCTCTGCGGCCCCCATGTATGGCATCCCGTTTTAAATGGTCAAAATGCTGCCAGTCATTCATACTTGCCTGCTCCTCACTTCATGTGTTAAAATGGCATTGGCCACTCTCTCCTGGTGCCCCTAACCTGAGAAAATGTTATGAGGCATTTACCCAACACCCTACTCCCACTTCAAAAGGGTACAGGCTGCTCCCTGCCTCTTCGTTTCCCATCTGTGAGAATGCTATGGGGCTGCTGTTCTTGCACAGCCAAGAAAATGAACAGACTACTCTCGGCTTTCCATCCCCTGCCTGAAAACTCTTCCCATATCCTGAGGGAAGGGGAGGAGCATTACTCCTGCAACAGGCCTGATTGGCTGCTTTTCCCCAAGTGGTGGGGTAAGTGAGCAGGGCAGCCAGTCAAGGAGTTCTGCATTCCCTCATTTGGTCACTGGTGCAGTAAGAGGGGGTGAGTCTGAGCCTGGATTGCCTGAATGGTTATTTCCCCAGCCCCAGCCCAGAGCAGCGTGGGATGGCTCCCTCTGCCCAGGGATTGGGGGGTGGGGGAGACAGTTGATGGGTGTCCCCAAAAGATTCATCTCACATCTTTGTCTCTGGGGGGTTGCCCTGCCCCTGAGCAGGATCTGGTATCCCCAGGGGTCTGTATCCTACAGTGTCACCCACCTTTGAGCAGACCCACATCCCAGGCAGGGCTGGATTAATCCACTCGGGTGTCTTGGGCTGCCCCCACCCCCCCGAGGTGCCCTCCGTGGCTGGAGCCCCACCACCGGGGGAGGCCTTGGGCTAGAGAGTGCTCCAGCCCCAGTTCCATGCCAGTTATTTTGCCGGGGAGGGGAGTCCAGCTGACGCGTGGTGCAGTGACCATGATGCATTCCCCAAGGGCCACACAGGGGGTAGGGGGTGAAGCAGCTGGTCCAGGAGCTGGTTGGGAGGTCAGCCTGCTCTCTGGCTCCAGGCCCCATTCACCACCCTGACCCACAGCTCCAGCAAGGCAGCAACACTCAGTGCTCTCAGAGGTGGCCTTAGGGAATTGGGGGCCCTAGGTGAAGGCCCATTGTGAAGCTCCCTACAGGGCCCACTATAGGCCCCCACTGCCACCCTCCCGATGAGCCCTGTTCCCCCTGTAGCCCTAACCACTCCACAGCACACCCCAGGCACAGGTGCCGCTGGGGCCAGGCTTACGGGGCTCGAGCCCTGAGTCCCAGTGCCAGAGCACTGAGTCTGCTGCAGCAGCACCTGCAGCAGCGATGTGCTCAAAGCACATGAGCCTCGAGTCCTGGCGCCTGAGCCCTGGATCTTCTCCCGGGCCTGCAGAGCTCCTGCCCCCAGGACTCCTTGTTTGTTTTGCTGAACCAGACTAACATGACTATCCTTCTCCAACTTGTAAATTATTCTTTGGTATGATATTTTTAAAGATCTTTCCATCATGAAGCTTGAATTAGTTATTGCTCAAAAATAACTAAAATACTACATTTAAAAATTTGGCAATCAAAGCTCACAAATTTTCCATGTAGGCTTGGTTTATGTGCACTAGACATTTACTACAAATAATCATAATAAATAAAACTAAGTGAAAAAAAGTTTTCTAGTTTGGAGCTATAAATGAAAAACACCAAATTTCAATGAAATTCTCTGAAGTACTCAAGTTTATAAGACTCTGGGCTCCTGAAAAATAGGAAATAGTAAGCACAAAAGAAGCTAAAAAATTTCTTACCAAAAGAAAAACATACAGCACAGACATCACACACAGCTGTAATGATTGCTTGAGTGCAGCACTGTATTTATATGTAGCAGCCTATATGGACCTACCTGGTAACCTAAGCTAACCAAAGCCAAAGGAAAAATTGTCACAAAGGTAAAGGAAAAGGCAAAAGAAGAATAGGTAAAAAAGAAAAGGAAAAGGCAATATTTCACAAAATTAAAAAATGGCAGAATAAATGGCCATCCTGAGGAACTAAAAGATGAGCCTATTGAATTCTATTGTAAAGGTCCTGCTATTGTGCTGTCTAATGGTGGCCTCCTTCTGCTTTTTTAGCATGGCAGTGTGAAGTTGATGGGCAGATAATGGTGAAATCTGCCATTCAGATGAAGCACAGATCCTGATGGTAGTTTGCCTTGATGCGCCAAGACTGAAAAGTGCTTAGGCTTCCAGCACCACTAGCTCTGCTAGATTGGAACAATTTCTATGTTTTTCTATATTTTCATTTCTGTTCACCAAATTGAGGACAGGGCCCTTTATTTCTTGGGGATCAAGGCAGTTGTGTGCTTCGCCTACCCCAAAAGCTGCCACTGAATGCTCTTGCCCTGTGCCCTGCCAGGGCTTAGTGAGGCAGAGGAGCGCTGGATTATATTAGGGGCTTTAGGGGCTAGAGCCCAGGGCCCCCCTTTTGTCTGGGACCCAGGGTTTAAGACACTTTAGACCCTTTGATAATCCAGCCCTGATCCCAGGAGGGACAATGGCATGTTTACATATACATGCTCTTTTTGGGATACCTTCAGCTGTCCGCTCCACAGTCCCTGCACCACCTCTCCCCTCCAAACCCCACTCCTGCAGGGAAGGGGAAACCCCAGCGGCTGCATTTCTCACCATTCCTCGCTGCCCTCAGGCATTTGTAGGAAAGAGAATCTTAGATGAGGGCTGAGGAACTCCCTTTTCTCACACCCCACTCCAAGGTGATGCCTCCACTGTGATCACTCTGGTGGGGGGAGCCGTGGGGTAGGACCCTGTTGTGGTTGAATGGCAGTGATTGTGTTGGTGGGTGGGCATCCAAAGTCTGGGGAATCAGAGGGCTGTGGGTCAGGATTGAGGGGCACCAACAAGTCTGCAGACCATCCATTGCGATCCTCTGTATTTCTACTCACCCCTAGACCTGCATGGCGGAGCCCAGCACCTGTCCCTGCACTGTGCAGCGCCTCTTCTCCTGGGTTTGTTACTTGGAAGCTGGGGAAGTGGCATGCATGGGAACCAGAAAGAAGTGGCATTGTCAGAAGCCAGGGCTGTGGATGCGGCTGCGCAGGTGGGAGAGATGCTGTCTCAGAAATAAAGGGCCAACTCCCTGCCTATTTTCCCTCCTTCTCACTGGGGCTGCTTGTAGCTTCCCCACAACAGGGGGAGAGTCTTGGCTCCCCATTTCCATCCCCTGTTTCAAATCAGAAAACTGCTCCAGTGACAGAACCCAGGAGTCTTTCCTCTGAGTCTGTCTACACCCACACCCTTAGAGCTGTGATAGACGTGAGGAGTCCTGGCTCCCCTCCCCTCATCTGCTTGAGCCCTTTATAACCTCTGCTCTCAGTGACAAGATAATATTTTAATGCTAGTAGCTTATACCTCTCAATGTACTGTATGAGCTAAAGACACAAAATGCTTACCTGGTGCTGAGTTGCGTCTGCTTCGGGGGGGGCGGGGTGTCAGCTGGGAACAGCACACAGGAACAGCAGGTCCTTAGTTATCAGAGATAGCGAAAGCCAGCTCTAATGGAAAGAACAGGGTGTGTGTGGCGATGTGCTTGTCACGAAGTGGGTCCAAGTGACAGGGTGAGGGCTGGGAGATAGACGTGAGATTTCAAGAGAGGAAGAGGAAGTTAGTCTGTGAATCTGGCCCTAGACCATCTTGCTCAGCCTGGTTCCATTGTCTGGAGAGCTCTGTGGCCACTGATGCACACAGAGATTGTTACACAGAGACAAGCCATCTCACACATACAGCTGGCTTTTGACTCCAGTGATGGGAGGCTTTGTCAGAGGGTTGGAATAAGGCATTGGTCCTTCCCTTCCAGGGGACTGAAGCTGTGCTAGGTCTCAGGGTGAGGGACAGGCTGTCTTTCTGGGACAGAAAAGAGAGCCGGGACCATCCCCTGAGGTTCTCTTAACAGGGGAGACACCTGAAAAGCTCAGCCGGTCCACTGAGTGCACATGCTTGTTTTCTGTTTCTTGGTTCCTCAAATGCCCCCACGCCTGAGTCTGGGGCTGTCTGAAAAAGGGGATTCCCTGGTGATAGGACCTGGGTCAGCTGGTCTCAGGAGAGGTAGCTACATTGCAGGGACAACCAGAAAGATGGTTCATCATTTTAAGAGCTGAGATGCAGCTGATTCTGGGGTGCAGATTGGAGGCTGTTTACAGAGGAACCACTCACCTTGTGCTAAGATGCAGACATTGCTTGGGTGGAATATGGGATGATTTATACAGGGATCCCTCACCCACTTTTGATGGGCAGCTACATGTGAGGTGGTGTGGGGGGGTCTGGTTATAGAAGGACTCCCCAGCTAGGGCTGAGATGCAGAAAGGAATTCCTGTTACTGAAACGAACACAGCCCCTTATACGTATTGGGGGCCAGTCTCAAAGGCTGGGCCCTCCCCTGTCTCCCACCTCGACTGGTTTCCTAGCTGGACCCTGGCCTGTGCTGCCCCACAACATTGGCACGTCAGGTCTGCGCCCTGCATGTGGGCTCCCGCAGCTGTGCTGGGAGCTGTTTTCTGAGCTGGTCTTGCACAACAGGAAGCTTCTAAGTGTTGAGTTTGCGCTACTTCCTGCATGATGACACCCACTGGGGCCATGTGAGAGCTGTGGACAGCAGGAAAGTGAATCCCATGGAAGGCTGGAGTGTGGCCCATTGAAAGGTGATTCCCAGCCAGTGGTGGAGGGAGAGATCTTGAGGCAGATGCATTCTGGGCCTGTGGCTGCGATGCCTAGTGGTTTGAACTTGATGTGTTTTAGCTCCATAGCATTAATGGCCAGTGTAACAAAATGGTTTTCCTTTAGTGCAGTGGTTTTCAAAGTTTTTGTTCAGGACCCAGTTGAAAAAAAAAATCATTTATGTGGATGAGCCAATTATATCTTTGACAAATGCACTCCGGTCGTTTGACGGTGGCAGCGGGGGGTGCCACAACTCAGTGCCTGTGGGTCTGTGACCCAGTACTGGCTCCTGACCCTAAGTTTGTAAAACACTGCTTTAGTGTATTAACAGAAGGCAGCAGAGTCCTCCCCAGCCTGGTCTGATGGATGGGTCGCTGTCATCTGAACAGAGTGCCCTAGGAAGCGGTGAGAGCAGCTTTCCAGGCAGGTGCCAAAGATGACGAGTCCAGGGTGGGCAGCAGTCGGTCGGAGCTTTTCCTTGTTTGAACGCTGTTGCTTCCCCTTGCTGCTGGCTTTAAGAGTTCCTAACAATGTCACAACACCAACTGGTTCCTGGGAAATCTCTGTACAGTGCTGTTTTGAGAAAACCATATGACATAGAGAGCAGAACCCACCACTCTCCAGAGTATGTGAGACTCTGTCCTCAGCATCTCTTTTCTTGCTTTCCGCTGTACGGGCCATCATGGTTGCAGTGTCCCCGCACAAGAGGATACTTGCCAGTCCCCTCCTGCAGGCTTCTGTTGACACAGGCTTAAACACACCCACTCCACTGCTGCCTCCTCTCAGCTTTGGGTCTCAAGGAGGCCCCACATCTGCATTTTGACAAGTTCCAAAGGTGTAGCTGTGTTAGTTTTGTTCAGCAAAAGAAACAAGGACTCCTGTGGCTCATCCGAGAAAGTGGGATTTTCTCCTACAAAAGCTCATGCAGTAAATAAACTTGTTAGTTTTCTAAAGTGCCACAGGACTCCTTGTTTGTTTACCCACATTTGTTTGGTGCCTGGTTTCCACCAGCACCATCTGCAGTCACTGACCACCCATAGCTTCTGTTCTCTGTTGGCACCCACTGCCCATGACTACTGTTGTCATCCATTTGTCAATCAGATTTCCCAATCCTCCGGTTGTTTCAGCTGTCACAAAATCTCTTCACTGACCCAAGAAAATTTCACGCTTCAAAGAGAAGGGTCTAAAGGGAATCGTTATCTTTGATCCTTTAACTATGGAAGAGAAATTAAGGATTAACTGAGCCATCACTCTGTGTATGTCCACACATAGGCTATGTCTACACACACATGGTTATCTCGAAATAAGGATTTTGAAATGAGTTATTTCGAAATAAAGTCTTTATTTTGAAATAAGTTAATTGAAATTAACAAAATGTTAATTCGAATTAAGGGAAAGCCAGCTATTGAAACGGCTGTTATTTCGAAATGGTTATTTCGAAATAAAGCTGTTTGGACCTGTTGTTTTGAACAGTTGTTTTGAAACAACGGTGTTGTTTCAAAACAACAGGTCTAATTGGCGTTATTTCAAAATAACCATTTCGAAATAACGGCCGTTTTGAAAACATCGGGGATTAACTTTTTCAAAACAACAATTCTTATTTTGAAAGGACGGGATCCGTCCTTTCGAAATAAGTAAACGTTGTGTAGACTAAATTTCTTTTATTTTGAAATAATGAGTGTTGTTTTGAAATAAAAGTGCCGTGTAGACATAGCCATAGGTTTTAAATTGAAATAACACTGGTTGTTTCAATTTTAAAACTGTTAGGTCCACTTAACATATTCTTGTTTCGAAATGACGAGCTCCATCATTTCAAAAAAAGAAAAGTTAGAGTGATTCAATAAAACCTGGGTTGAAACTGAAAAACGGGTAGATCAAAATCCTTATATTGATATAACAGCTGTAGGGATGTGTTATTTCAATATAACAGTTGTTTTGATTGATCACTATCTGACATTCCTCCCAGTGTGCATGGCACCCTGGATGGAAGGGCCAGGTTTCAGAACGCTGTCCAGTGGGGTGGGAGGTGGAAGGGACCCCCATGCTGTCTCCCCCACTGCTGACTGGGAGGTGGAGGAAGATACCCCTGGGTGCCCAGGCTCCCTACTGCTAGCTGGGCAGTGGGGAAGGGACTGTGCATGCCTTGCGCTCCCGCCACTGTCAAGGTGGTGTGGAGAAGAGCCCCTTGCGCCTGGCTGCAGCGTGCTTGCCAGTGCTGGGGCAAGGGACCCCCAGGCTGGCTGGAGCCATGCTAGCTGGGCCGTGGGGAATCCTCACCTGGCTCCTGACGCGCTCGCTGGGAGGTGGGGAAGAGGGAACCCCCACGCCCGGCTTTAGGTGGGCACCACAACTAAAGCCAGGCACAGAGGTCCCCTGTCCCCTGCCACCTGGACAGCGGAGGAAAAGCCGGTGTGGGGGTCCCCTCCCCCCAGCTGCCCAGCAGCACTGGAAAAGCTGGTGTGGATGGTCTGCTTTCCCCTGCCACCCGGCCAGCGCTGGAAAAGCCGGCACAGGGGTCCCTTCTTCGCAGCCGCCTGACCAGTGCTAAAAAAGCCAGGCACAAGGGTCTGCTCTCCCCTGCCACCCGGCCAGTGCTGGAAAAGCTGGGCGTGGGGGTCCGCTTTCCCCCACCACCCAGCCAGGGTGTTGGGAGCCGGGGGAGCATTCCTCGCAGCCCAACTAGGATGGTTTGAGCGGACCTTGGGATTTTTCCCCCTGGCACTGGCAAGTACACTGCAGCCGGGCGTGGGGGGCTCTTCTCCCCACCACCTGGACAGCGCTGGGAATGACAGGCACACGGGGTCCCTTCCCCGCTGCCTGGCCAGCACTTGGGAGGCCAGATGCAGGGGTCCCTTCCCCCCCAAGCCTGGCTGAGCCCAAGGCTGCAGCCAGTCTGTGAGGATGTCTGACCCCCCGGCAGCCCAGACTCAGTGGGGGATGCTTTTCCCCTGCCACTGGCTCTCTCGGGGAGAGCCAGGAAGGGGACTGGATGGCAATATGGTCCTGTCAGGGGGCCATGTTGCCACACCTCCAAGGGTGCCCCTCTCCTAAATCGAACTAGCAAGTCCTGTCCTGGAAATGCAAGCTCATTCTGGGTTTTTTGGTGTGGACCTGTTAAATTGATTTAATTTGAATCGACTTAATGATTTTTATATTTTTCAAGTTAAATTGATTTAACTGCCTGTGTAGGGACATAGCCTCTGCATCAACATTACTGACCAGTGACTTCCTTTTACTTTTGCACTACTAAAGCAGAGTCTGCCACTCTTTTGGGCTCTGTTGTGATACCAGTGAGTTGTCGTCAGATCAGACTAAAATGAAGTTCATATAATCAAAGGAGCACACAATCAAAGGCCAAAATTTCATTGCCCCCTTCAGTTAAAACACAGAAATTTGTAACACAAACCAGCCACATGAACCATTTCCCGTCAGCTGCTGCAGCTGGGTGGGGTTATCCACATACATTGAAATTATGCTAAGTACTTAATTGTACTCATGCAAATACAAAGCCCATGCAAATAAGGTGCCCTTTGTTCAGCAGACTGAGCAAGGGAAAGGCTCAGTCATAAGACCTTGCTTACACTTGGAAGCTGCATCTTGAATCACTTTTGTCCCCCACCCCCACCCATTGAAGGCAAGTCCCAAGTACTCCTCCCTCTCCCCAGGACTGCAGTGTCTCCCAGATAGTTTCCTTGCAGGAGACTATGGCGGGGTGAGGGAGTTTCTTCATGCCTGGCAAGCCCAGCTTGGCTGAGGATAATTATCAGACTGGTCAGTGCATACAGAGTGCCTGATTGCCTTCCCATGTCTCAGCTGGCTGCTGCAGGTGCTGCACATAGGCCTTCCACTCCAGTCTGCAGGACCCTACTGGATGCAACAGCACCAACCACGCCCATGAGGCTGCTGTAGGGCCTCCCTTGGGGCTGGAGCTGCCTCACTGTGTTGCAGCAGGAGGCTGCTGGGCAGGGCGGTTGCCAGCATGAGAGAGCTCTGAAGGCACTAGCTGCCCCTTTCAGGCTGGTGTCCTGGAGCATGGCTCTTTTCCATCATCCATCACTGACTGATGCAGGGCCAGGGCCCCTGCTGCTGCCCGCCTACCTGTGTCTAATAAAAGGCCCCCCTGCCCTCTAGTGGTTTCTGCAGTGATCACACTCCTTGGCCTGACCACCAGAATTCAGGAGTGACACATTGGGGAAACTGAGCCTTTTACTTGTTAGCTCTGTGTTCTTGAGGATTCAGAGCATAGTATCCAGCCTCTGTGACTTAACCCCACACATCACCCCCCCCCCCAATGTCTGCTTGAACAGGAAACCAAAAAGCAATGAAAAGGCAGTGAGAGGCATCCTTATCTACCCACATCCAAAAGCCACCAGCAGACTAAATGAAGCTTCATTTGCATCGATTATGGAGAACTAAGCTCCAAAGCAGAAACTGCACTGAACTCTGGGATTGAGGAAGCAGGGAAGCATTGCATGATGGGGGAACCTTGCACCAAGGCTAACAAGCTCAGCAGTTATCAGACCATTCTAGTTACAGACATGCCAACTGACACCCAAAATACAGAATCTGCCTGACTGTCTTGTGAGCTTCCCTGAACCATTACCACCCCAGCGAGGAGTGCCTATTGTCCACTTAAACAAGTCCCATTAAAAAACCTCTACTCAAATCCAAGAGTGTGTCCTGATGCCTGGATCTAAAAGCTGCATCATCTCCACTGGGACTTCACCTTTTCCTTGGTGATTGTGTTGAGGGCTCTGCCTGTCTTAACCCAGCATGCTGACCCTGAGCTGCAACAGCCTGTTTCCTGGGAACCTTCTGCTACACAGAGTGGTGAGACACATCCTACCCCACCTCTTCTACTCTTTGTTCAGATATAACTCTCTCTCTCCCTAGGCATGATACAGTAGAATCTAGGTAATATTGTAGCTGGCTCTCTTTCTTGCATTATGCGGTGATTAATGCTGTAACTGTTTGGGTATTTTGGGGTATTTTTCCTCTCCTTTTGTAATTATCAGTACTATTGCAAGTTTTAGGTACTTAGCAATAACAAACCTCTCTTAAAAATTCATTCCCTCTCCTTTGTGCTCTTGGCTGCCCTATGTAGCTCTGCAGCAATGCTTCGTGGCTAGCACCTCTGTTTAATATGCAGAAGGTCCTGGGTTCAATTTCCAGGGGGTTGGACTTGATGATCTCACGAGGTTCCTTCCAGCCCTATGATTTGATTTGGTTAGGTTCCTAACAAAGCAGGTGGTGAGTGGTCAGTTCATAACTCTGCTGTTCTTTCACATAGCCATAGATGCCTGTGATGTCCAAAATGCTGTAAGGTTTGCTCATTAATGGGGATAGCAGCCTGATTAACTTCAGGGGCATATAAGGGTGACAGCTGAAAAGTGCTGTGTGACCCAGCCTGTGTATATGTTGGTGGCTATTTTAATCCAGGGTTTGGAAGAATCCAGTCCTGGCAGTTGCCAGAACTAGATTTTTTGGCACCCAGCTTCCCAGCACCTTGGCCGATCTGGCTAGTTTCCGTGCTGAGTGCCCCAGCCGGGCGGGCAGGACGCCTTCCCCCTTACCTGGCTGGGGGTCCCAGTGGGGAGGTGGGGCATGGTGGCCACAGCATGCTCAGGGGCAGGGTGGGAGATGTTCAGCTCCCCCAGCCCCAGCCCCAACCGGGCACCCAGAGCAATATATCTTTGGGACCAGGTAGGGTCTGTGGCTGCTGGCTGTTCTAGTGCCCTCTAAAATTCAGTGGCTTTGCCACAGTCACCCCATCCTAGTTACAGCCCTGAATGCTGGGAAACAGGTTCTATAAGGGTGGATCCATTGGGAGGGAGCTTGCAAAAGGGGGAGGTGAGCTCCATTTAGAAACAGAAGTGACACACTTCCCCCCCATACCAAAAGGAAGGTAACCCTACTAAATGAGCAAATCCAGAGTTGGTGGGCAAAGCTGGTAACAAGGCACACACAGTATTCAGAGAGAACACTAGGAATGAGTACACTTCTTACACCAACATATTCTGGAGTGGAGGGTTTTTCTCAGGGTTTTTATGTTTTATCAATCCTGCTTGTGCGCTTTGTGATGGAGCTCCTCAAGAATTACTTCCATGCCCTCTCTAGTCACCACTGATCAGGACATGGATGCTGTGGAGTCTGCCCCAGTTCAGCCCAGGTCTCCACACTACTGTGCAGCCAGCTCCCAATTCCAGCTTCAGAGGGTCTGACCCCTGCTCCACCCGGAAGCCCCCTGCTGGTGTCCCCCCCCCACGAGGGTCCTGGGGAGATCCTCTGTGGGCCAAAGGCCCTACACACTGCCATCCTGTCAGAAGTGACTCTTAGTCGGTATGGAACTGAGAAAGGTTTATTAGCATTCAGATTCGCAGCATAGAAGGTTGACTAGCAGATTAACTATGGATTGTAGCTTCCAGATCCAGTGACAGAACCAAGGAGTCTTGTCTCTGACTCTGAGTCCCTCTGCACCCATTCTACTCCCAAAGCTACGGTAGAACAAAAGCATCCTGACTCCCCTTCCCTCCCACACTCTAACTCTTTATTACTGCTGCTTCCATTTACAAGATTGGATGTTAATGCTAGCAACTCATACCTCTTAACTTATTGCCCGTACCACTGGCACCATGTACTTACCTGGAGTTTGGACGTGTTCACTTTTGGGGAGGTCAGCTGGGAACAGTGCATTGGAACAGCAGTCCCCTGGTTATGATAGATAGTGAATGAAAGTGAAAATGAAATGAAAACCCTAGGTATTTGCGGAGATACACCTGGTAGGGAGTGGGTGTGGTAGGGTGAGAGTTGAGGTAAGATGTGAGATTTCAAGACAGGAAGGGAAGTCAGAATGTAGGGACACAGATAGATAAATTATTTGAATTTACCTTAAAAGTCTCAGTCAGTATTTGAAATCTATTCTTTAACATAACTAAAGTAATTCCACAATTCAGCTTAATAAAAAATTACAAGCAATGTGGAACAAGAGTCTGTACTGTAAATTTGGAACTCCATCCTGAAAATTTTGTATTCTTGAAAAAACTAGGTTTAGGTATACCTGTTTTGTATAATGTGTAATTCCAGTTAGATATGTGAATAGGAAGTGTGAATGAAGGGTGTGTGAGATGGGATCTGTCTCAAAGCCAGTCTGTTCTGATGAAATGAAAGTATCACATCAATGGCTGAGCAATGCAGATCCCAGTAAAGCAAGAATGATCCATTCCAGAAAGAAAGTATGTAAGGCATGTTTAGAGGCTGCACCTAGTAGCCAAAAAGGAGGGGGCAACTAATCTGCATGGGTTTTGTATTTGCATGAGCACAAGGAGCACCATCAGATATTAGCATAGTCTGACTGATGGGTGCAGGGCATGATGGTTAATAGTATTTGGGTTTATATGAGCACAAATCTGTGAATATCTGTAATTTTATGGAAAAGAAACATGAAATACTGTCTTTTATAATATGCTACTCTTCTGATTGCCCCAACCCTGCTGAGATTATCATACTGGAGAAGGCCCTGGCTCATTGATGGGGTCTCCTCCCAGGTCGCCCTCATCAGATCAAGGAGTCCCTGAGGTTGTTATCCATATAAGAGCTCAAAAGGTGAGAATTGTGTGGAGGCTTGTGGCACCTCACATGTTGCCAAAAGAAGAAGAGGGATCAACTGGTCCCAGTGGCGAGGTTCTTCTGGAGGGAACCTATGGAGCATTCCCTTGATAAAAGGCTATAGCCCATTCTCCATTTTGTCTTTAGTCTTCAGCCTGTCTGCAACTGACACCCTCCTCTGGAACTATTCTCCTGGGACTGAAGAAAGGACTGAGACCCACCCAGCTGCTGCTGCTGGTTGCACACCAGAGGAGTGGGACTACCTTCAAACTACAGGACCTTCAATGATTTGCTTTCTATGGACTCTAAATCATTTGTATGTACGTGATCCACTTTGACCCTTTAATATCTCTCATATTTTGTTTGTTTTCTTTTTTTTTTATTAAACCTTTAGTTGTAGTTACTAAAAGATTGGCTGGCAGCATGGTATTTTGGGTAAGATCTAAGCCTATATTGTTCTGGGTGATGTGGCTGGCCCTTTGGGGTCAGGAGAACCTATTTCTTTAAGAGACCCGGTGGCTAGAGGGGACCATGGAAACCGATGTGCAGTAAGAGGGCTGTTTCTGCTTTGTTATGCTCAGTGATGACCAGAGTGGGGGAATCAGGAGCATGTTTTGTTACTGCCTGGGACACTGGTTTAAGTATCACACATCAGTGGTTTGGCCCCTGGTTTTTGTAGCTTGCCCTGATTTTGGCACATTCAGAAGGTTATCCCAGGAGGCCCGGGTCACAGGTGGTATATCGATGTGTACATCAATCGGATTCTGAGCAGCCCGCAGACCTCTTGCAGAACTCTTAAAGTGAAATTGGTGCCCTGGTTGGTAAGGACTTCCTTTGGTAAGCCCACTCGGGCAAAGATTTTTATTAATTTGGAAGTAATTACCTTGGCCATAGCCAATCTCAACAGGATGGCCTAAGGGAACCGCATTGCATAGCCCAATAGGACATGTATGTATTGATGTCCCCCCATGCTTTTGGTGAGTGATCCCATGAGATCCATCGCTATCCCTTCAAAGGAAGTATTAATTATCGGCAGTGGAATCAATGGGGCTCGTGGAACTCCCGCAGGTGCTGCCAAATGACACTTGGGGCAGGATGCGAAGTAGGTCTTTACTTCCTGCTGTATGCCTGGCCAGTAAAACCGAGAGGTTATCCTGGCCAGGGTCTTTTCTGCACCAAGGTGTCCTGCTGTAGGAACATTGTGGGCCAGTTTCAAGACTGCGTGCCGATGATGTTTGGGTACTAAAAGCTGGGACCGTACCTCCTGCGTATGTGGGTCTTAATCATCTGATAAAGCTAGTCTCAGATCAGTTCAAAATGTGGCCATTGGACCTCAGTCCCTGGGTTCTTGGGCTGCCCATCTACATCTATGACTTGCTCGAATGCCTCCCTCAAAGTGGGATCTTCCTTTTGATCCTGTATAAACTCCTCCTACACGGTGGGTTGGCTTGTGCGTTCATTCTCTGTCAAGCCCAGGTCCCTATCCCGTGTATTTTCTCCTAACTGTAAAGCCGATGGGTTTGCTGTGACCTCACCTTCCAGGCCCCATGCTTCCTGGACCCCTTCTTTTGTAGGCCTCCGCAGAACGTGGTCAAATGCTGGCTAGTCTTGCCCCAAAATCACTGGGTAGGGCAGATTTGAGGTTCATCCTACCCACATTTTCCTTGTGACACCCTCCACCGTGATAGTCACTTCCTGGCTGGGGTAGCTTCGCACGTCCCCATGAATGCAGTGTAACCAGATACCTTCTTCTTCTTGGTCGGGTCCCTGCCAGCAGCTTAATTGAACCCGCATCTGCCCACTGCTTGAATCTACCAGCACCTGTACTTGCTTTCCATCAAGGAGAATGGGGATAGTAATTTGAGGGCTGGGGTTGGAGGATCCCCAAACTTCCCCCAAACATACCTCCGCATAGGTGCAGTCAGTTGCTGGACATTGGTGGTGCAGGTGTCCCATTTCCCCACATGTGAAGCACAGCCCAACTTGTGCCCCACCTTGTCAGACCTCTCCCTTACTTCTTTGTCCCCCAGCTAGAGGAACACCACCCCTTGGTCCCAGCTGGCCACAGCCTGCATGACTGGTAGGGAGGGGAGTGCCGTCCGGCTAAATCTGCTTCAGAACCCATCTGCCCTCTAGTGGTCCTTGTAATTATCACACACCAGGGTCTCATCACCAGAATACATAAACAGAAAGCACAAGAAACTGATACACAATCCAGGACATCCTGAGATAACCCCAAGAGAGTTTTTCCACTTCTTCACACTGTTTTCCCAAATTAGTGCTGGGTTACTTCATCCTTTTAATGGAAGCTCTTCTCTCTATGCTCCAACTCTGTGCTTGTGACCAGTGAACTATTGCTGTTTAGAGGAACCTGGGGTGTGGAGTATCAGTTCTGCGAAAAATTGTTGGATAAAAATATTTTGGGTTCAATCAAAAAACATAACATGATTAGATTGGGGGGGGGGGCAAAAGTCAGGTGAAAACAATCACTCCAGATCAAATCAAAAATGAAAATTGCTCAAAATTGTCTGTGAACTAGCAAATCTGAAATAAATTTGGTTTCAGATTGAACCATTTTGTGGTGGGAGCTCCAACTCCTTCTGTTGTATTGTTAAAAAAAATAATCCCTAGGTATTGAACCCGAAACCTGACCGTTGTCAACTCCACTCAGCATAATGGCTATAGAATTAAAATTATTGTATAAAAATAATGGCATAATAGTTGAGATGTATATATCTAGTATGTGTGCACGCACACACACTACATGTATATGCTTACTCTCCTTCCCTCTTTCTATATATACACACACATACATCTGTAGCTAAAGGTAAAGTAAGCGTAATTAGATACATAATCCATATACACCGTGGGTTTGTGTGTGTGTGTGTGTCTATAAATAGATGTATCAGAGAGAGAGAGAGAGAGGTATATACCTACATAAAAAGAAAGTACATAATTGATTTAGCATTTCTCCAAAGACTAAATACTTGCTCACATGCTAAAAGAGGAGTTGGCAACCTTTGTTGACCTCTGTGCAGATCCTTCCTCCCTGACCTTCAGGTGGTGCTGGCGGCACCCTCTGCTGAAAAATATGTGACAGCCACCTGACAATTCAGCAGCGGTCATGGCTGGAGTGAGAGCACTTGCCTGGCATGCCACAGAAAAAAGTCACCCAGACTGGCTCACCTTGGCAGTGTGCCCAGGGACAGAGGTCCCCAGGCATGCCACAAAAATAAGTGGCTCCTTTCAGGGGTTCCCAGAAATGCTGCAGAAAGAGGCTGCCCAGAGGGGTTGCCTACCCCTGTGCTGAGAGCTTGCCTAGCTTTGTGCAACTGCACCACTTGGTGGCTTCCTCCAGAATAGTCCACTGCACCCATCTCAATTTTCCCATGCAGGATTACTTGCCCACAGCCTAAATGTGTAGAGCCCTGCAAATCTGCAGATAGCCACATTATATCTGTGGATACCCCATCTGCGGATGCAGTGCGGATATCTGTGGACCATTTCTTGCAGATGTAGATTAGATGCAAATCCACATATCTGTATCTGCACAGGGCTCTGCATAGATGAATTTGTGGGTTCAAGAATCTGTGGAAGCCTAGGGAAGTCTCTGAGTCATACCATTCTTTGGGGTTGCTAACCTTCCCTGGATTGGTGGTGGGCATCTATGGCTCTTGGGTCATGAAGCAAACAGAGAACTTGGGGGAAACATGTCACTGCCAACATCCCTTATAAATAGGTGTTGGAAGAGGCTGGGGCAGCTTTTAGATGCTGGGGGTCCTGGAGAAGGTGGACTGTTTGGGTTGAAACACAAACAAAATTTGTCAGTATTTTCAGTAACATGGAAATTATTTTAAAAATGTTTGGTAGACTGAACATGAACATTTTCAACTTTTGCCAAACTAAATATTTGAATAAAAAATAAAGCTTCAGAAAAAATGTTGGTGAACTGAAAAGATGAAAAAAAATAATTCTGGATTGAAACAAAGAAAAATTATTTGTTAAAAATATTTGGGATTCAATCTGAAAACATAATGTGATAAAATTTTGGGGAGCTAAAAGTCAGGGGGAAAAAAATCACTCCAGGTCAAACCAAAAATGACAATTGGTCAAAAAATTTTTGTGAGTGAGCAAATTTGAAATAAATTTGGTTTCCAATTGAACCATTTTATTTAGATGTTTTAGGATTAAAAAACAAAGCCAGCAAATTCCAAACCGTACAGTGCTTTTTTTTTTTTAATAGGAAAAACAGAAATTATTCTTTTTAGAAACACCTAAACAAAAGCTTTCCATTTTGGGGAGTTGGGAGGGGCGGTTCAGTAAAATATATGCATATTCACAAAATGTTTTGGTGTTGCTGAATTTGCACTTTGCACTGAAAAAAAATTTCTCAGTGACACTTTTGCACCAGGCAGGCTGGGACCAGCCAACAGAACTGCTGGTTTGTGTGTTATCCTGCAGGGATTTGTAATGAGTGTCAGCTGGAGTCTTCTGTTTTCCAGAGCATTTCACATTGCGCTTGTCACCAGGGTATCTGGACATCTTGTAGTCATCACAGAGCATACAAAGTCTTCACCCCAGGGAAACAACCAGATCCTCTACCGTCCATGAAAATGTCACAGGCAGATTCCAAGAGCTTCCCATGCTATGGGTCTGAGCTGCAGGGACAGGGAGGGGGCAGGATACTGGCCTAGATAGGCCCACTGGCTTCAGCCAAGGGTAGCTAGCTGCCCTCCAGCTGAGCTCTCCTTTTCCATTCCTTCTTTCCGCTGAGATTCTGATTCTTTGTCAGTTCTGCTGGCACTGAGGAATGGCCCAATCTACGCACCAGACTGAGCCACCCTGGCCTCCCTAGTTCCTGATCTGGCCTTCCCTCTGCTTTCACAAAAGCAGCAGTCTGTCTGGGGAGAGAAACAGACACTGGGATGTGTAGCTAGCTAGATGGGGTCTATGAGGATAGATAGAACCATAGGTGGGTAGGTAGGTAGGTGGGGAGGGGCAGGATGGGACGACGGGCAGTAGCTGATTTACCATCTGTAATAGAGCAGGGTGAGGTAGTAGGCCAAGAAGAATACAGTTGCCATGAACATGAATTTGCTGCTGATTTCAATAAATGCCTGATTTCGGCCACCTGTGTGAGCAGGAACATAGTCAGAGTCTTGCAAAACCCGCCCCAAGCCAACCAGCTCCTCTCCTGGGGACAAGGCTGGAGCTGGTGGTCCCTAGAGGGGAAAGGTAAATGTGCCTCAATCTGCACCCCTCTAAGCCAGCCAGCCCCAGCCCCCCCACCTGTTTTTTGGGGGCTCAGCAGTAGAACATGACTCCCATAGGGGTTGGAACCAATTCAGAAGATACTGGGGCCCCCATCTCCACTCCCTGTCCAGCTCAGGCCACTGATGGCTTCATACTCCTGGACCCAGAAGCTGACCTGCAGGGCTCCCTGGGAGCTGTTCCCAGCCAGGGCCTCCCCATGCACCTGCCAATGGAGTCGGGGTTAGGGGGTGAGAGCGCAGGGAGCAGATGCAGCTGTTGCAGGACCCCTGCGCTGGCAGGATGAGTTCGTTTCATGGCATCCTAAAGGTTACCCTCCTAATATCCTGTGGTAGGGAATCCTCTGGGTTAGCCCCACTGAAATGTGGCATCAGCAATCTCACCACCCCATGGGGGTGGGGTGGGAACAATGGCCAAGACAAGGGTGCCATGAAAGAGGAAGGTTCTTCTGCCTTGGGCTGTTATTTGACTGGCTATTTGGTGCTGATCTGGCTCATCCTTAGCTAACTGAACCTCATGCCAACCCACTTGCTTCTCTGCCATCAGCCTGAGTGCTCACAGCCCTTGGAGACCATCTTGTCCGCACTGAGAAGCAGGTAAATAATTATGGCTTTGGCAGGACTAGCCGTTTCTTCATTTAAAGGGACAAAGCACACTGTGAAAACTTATAGCACTCAATGGCAAGAAGTCCCACTGGTTAACGCAGCTGATCTGTAGCATCAGTGTCTCAGGTTTGCTCTACTCACAGCCAGTGCAAAGAGTCCCATGGAGGACCCTCCTTACTTCCCAGTAGGGGGAGAGCTGTGAGTTAAGCCAGTTTATATCCAGTGGCAGGGAGTCCCACAGATTAATTTGCTAATACCCAGGGGCAGAGAGTCCCATGGATAAACCCCACACACATGGGGCTGGATCAGCCCTGCGCCCTGGTCTAAAGGGCTGGGGGTCTTAGATCTGTGTCCCCCGTCTCTGGAGGGCTGCACCGGAGGCCACACTGTGCACCAGCCAACCCTGCCCACTCAAAGCAGACTAGCCAGACTAGGGCAGGAGCACTGCACAGTGGGACCTCTATCCCCAACCACTACCTGCCTAATGACAGGCCTTCACAGTGGGGGACTGGGGCCCCAGGCTGGGGAGGGGACCCATATTGAGCCCAAGGCCCTAAGGGCCCTTAATCCCACCTTGCAATCGCACTTGATGAACAGCTGGAATGTCCCTTGGGCTGAACACTTCTCTCTCCAGGACTGGCACCTGTACACCCCCTTATTCTCAGCCATCACTTTGGGCAGCTGCATTTGTAGCCGATTTCACCCAGTGCAGCATGGCCAGGGGCCTGCTGGTGACAGAGCAGCTGAACCGTCTGCAGAACTTTGCCTTCCTGGGCTGTGAGCCACAAGCCATTGGCTAAGGGGATGGTGTGGTCTGGGAATGGGACCGGGGGTTAAAGTATAATTTTGGGGGCCCCAGAGCCCTTCTAAATTTCCAGGCCCCCCTCAGCTGCTCCAGGGGCCTCCTCACACAGGTCCAGGCCCCCCTCATGTATCTCAGCTACTGCCCCCAATATCCATTCCCCAGTCCCCAAGATCCACCCCCAGCCCCCAATACCCACCAAGCCCCCAATACCCATCCCCCAAATCCATCCCTTACCCCCAATACCCAGCCCCCAATATCCATTCCTCTGTCCCCAATATGCCCCAGCTGCCAATAACCACCCTCAAAATCCACCCCCAGCCTGCAATATCCACTCCCTTGTCCCCAGTATTCCTCCAGCCCCCAAAATCCACCACCCTGCCCCCAACACCTACCCCTAATGTGAGCTGGGCCACCCCAGCACTTACTGGCAGCTG
>ML682132.1:595800-609272 GCA_007922195.1 Podocnemis expansa
CCTACCCCTAATGTGAGCTGGGCCACCCCAGCACTTACTGGCAGCTGTGTGCTGGGTGGGAGACAATCACTTCTTCAGGCTGTGCTTGGAGGCTTCTGCCTCCAAGTGCAACCTGTGCATGCACGGAGCAGCCGGGCGCGCCCCCTGCTCTCTGCCGCCTTCTGGAATGTGGCGGAACACCATTCTGGGGCCCGCTATTTTTAGGGGCTTGGTGTTCAGGTCCCTAAAAATAGAAAATGGAACCAGAATGCAGCATTCCGGGGCCCACTCTTTTTAAATAATGGGCCCAGGAATGCAGTGTTTTGGCTCCATTTTCCATTTTTAGGGGGCCCAGAACACTGAGCCCCTAAAAATAGTGGGCCCCAGAACAGCATTCCGGCATACTTTAACCCTGAATGGGAATAAGACGCAGGTGTTCATGCACAGAGCCAGCCAGTCCTTGCGTGACAGCTGGTGACCCCTAGAGGGGAAAGGCCTGTGCCCCACATCCTTCCCTCCTCCGATACCTGGGAATAGCTGAAGGTTGCTGCTATTGGCTCTGGAGATGGTGACATCTCTAGAGCTGAAATAGCCATGGCAACATGTTAGATTGGAGAGTTCCCCTCCCCTGGGACCCTGCCCCACTGCCTGCAGCCAATACCTTCCATGGACTCCTCCCCCATTACTTGCAGCCCAGTGTTCCCCAAAGATCCCCCATTCTGCTCCTGGCAACATCGCACTCTGGCCCCCACAGGCCACAGTAGCCCAGCAACCCCCAGGGATCCTTTACTGCACTCCTCAAGCTGAGCACCCCCTACTGACCTTTCTGCCTCACTCCCTTCAGCACAGCCCCCCATGCCTTACACTGCATGTGCACACGCAAGGCCTGGCTGTCCAACCCATGGAGATGCCTTGCCCAGCATCGATACTCCCCAGCATCCCCTCTGCTGAGATTCGAGAAGTCCAGGTGCCCAACCCCTCCCTGGCCAAGACTCAGGGTCTTGCTGTTTTTGGCCCAACTCAGGATGGCCACAGGCCTGCTGTCAGCCTCACAGATCAGGGTCAGCAAGTCGCCCTCCTCGGTCTCCACAGACCCATCACCGTCAGCTCCCTGCATGGTTGGGCCTGGCACTGGAGGAGATGACCAGGTGTGTTAGTTCCTACCAGTCCCCAAAATCCACCCCCATCCCCCCCAATACCCACCAAGCCTCCAATACCCATCCCCAAAATCCATCCCCTGTCCACAATACCAAGCCCCCAATATCCATTCCTCTGCCCCCAGTATGCCCCAGCTCCCAAAAGGCCAAGTTGCAACTACTTCTAGGGTGAAGCATGGCAGATGTTTATAAAGGGAACTCTCATCAGCATGAAATCAAGCACCACTGGGTACAGCAGTAGCTGGTGAAACAGTGCCCCCTCACCCAGTGTCGGTGCTGCCCCTTTGGTGTGGCAGGCACAGTCTCAGTGCCTCTCCATGGCAACCGGGCTGTGTTAACCCATCTCCTCCTCAGTGGCCAGCTACCCCTAGCAAATATCTGGGGAACTGAAGACAAAGGGAAATCGGCCTGTGCTTCCCACCACCGTCCCTACAGCTTCCCCTGGGGTCTCTACTCTGCCCCTGGCCCTGGGAGTGGGCAGAGCTGGACCTAGGACACGCTCACTGATTCCTGGGCTCTCAGGGTGGCCTCTCACTGGCATGTTTGTTCCCGGTCAGGATCCAGGTGATGTTGGGGGGCCCAGGTGGGTCTGTAACACAAACCAGACAGCAGGTTGTGGGGCTGGAGTGGACAGCACTGGGGGATGTCTAGTGATCACTGGCCCTAGACATTGACCATCTTTGGGAGCCCGGGGGTGAGACAGGAAGATCCCTGAATGTTGCAATCCACCGTGCAGGAGCCTTTGGAGTGGAGGGGGGAAATGGAAGCACGAGGCCCAAGTGAGCCTGGTCCGAAAGGCACCTAACATAGCCCCAGAGCTGAATTAGGTCTAGGAACCAGAACTGTGTGAAATGGAAACCCAATGGGCCAAAATTGGTGGGTCAGAAATGAGGCATAATTGGCGGATACACTAATGAGGGCCAGGTTGTTCTGCCTGTTGCTTGCTGTTGGGACACTGGTCCTTCCACCAGCTCTGGCTGACTCCCAGTCCCCCAGAACAGCAGACTCACCCCTCTTCATGTCCCCTGCCTCCCTCTGGTTTGTCTGTCTCCCATCACCCAGCTTTGGCCAGGACCCTGGTGTCACTGTCCAGGCTGCATTTGCTGCTACACAGCCCTGAGCCTGCGCGCCAAAGGGTGGCTAAAAGCCACACCCGGGACAGCCAATGCCAGGACCCATCAGGCAGGTCCATATGGCCACCAGGGTCTCAGGCACCAAGTTCTGGGCCCAGGTCAGTTCAGTTGGGCTCAAGCTGTGGGTCTGTGACAGCAGCCTGGAGGTGCTGTGTGAGGCCGGTGTAGATGTGCAGCTGGAGCTTTCATCTGGGCTGTGGCAAAGTATCCCCATGAAACCTCCCTGTGGCTGAAGGGAACAAGGGGCATGGCTACAGTGATGCCCAGTGTGATGCTTCCCCTCGCAAAGGTGGTCGCTGAGTTTCTCTCTGCCCTGGGTTTGCAATGCAGGGCTCACATACCATGAATGGGGGTTTTCCTGGAGGTCAACCAGATGACATCTCTGGACGTGGAGCCCAGTGCAGGTTCAACACTGGTTGGCTACAGTCCGCACTGATGTTGGGTTAACACCCTTCACCATGTAGACCATCTGCCTATCCCAGTGGTTGGAGGAGACACAGTGGGATAGCCTAGGGAACCTCAGAAGGAATTGGGGTGGCTGCTGTTAGGGGGAATCCCAGCAATGAATGGTGGGAATGGGGGTGGAATCCAGCAGAGGAGGGACTGAGGAACCCAGGAGTGCAGCGGGGGGTGGGGAGCAATGTTCCCTCTAAGCCGGTGATGCAGCTGAGCAACTTATGGATGCAGCTGAGCAAGTTCCTGGGCCCGGGTCAGGCCCCTGAGCCACTGCCCATCGGCTCCCCAAGTGCATCCATAACT
This sequence comes from Podocnemis expansa, assembly GCA_007922195.1. Taxonomy (NCBI): domain Eukaryota; kingdom Metazoa; phylum Chordata; order Testudines; family Podocnemididae; genus Podocnemis; species Podocnemis expansa. The sequence goes on from ML682132.1 coordinate 598,829, forward strand.
TGATGTTGCATCACCAACTTAGAGAGGGAACATCGTATAGATTTTCTGATTAAGATGCCTCTTCAAATAGTTAATCTTCCATGAACTCCATGTCTTTCCTTTAGCAAAATCACAGCTTGTCTTGGCTTCTGCACATGACAAGCATAATATGCCATAGTCCTCAGAGTAAGAAAATAGCTGACCCAATTTGACATGCTGCACATCTCCAGATTCCATAGTCTCAGTTGCAATTAATTCATTTAGCCATGTCATCTTAAAACTTCCAATACTTTTATATTTCTTGCAATCACTGCAATTGTCTTCCACCACACTGTTGGCTGTACACTTTGTAATTTTGTGTTATGAATTTGTGAAGCTGCTTGTGGGACAGCTTCTGATTTTTTGGTTGTCTGTAATCTCAGCTCACCTTTAGAAGATGGGAAACTATATAAGCAAATGTGTGAGCAATTACACAGATAAGAGCTGATGATCACCAATAGCCAAGAATCTATATTTTTTTTTTTTTACAGATTCCTAATGAATGTGCCAATTCTGACTAGATCTCACTCACTGAGCTAAATGAAGTCACCCTGATTTAGGCCTATATATTACTTGAGTTGATGTTAATTAAGGTCAATGACAGTTTTTCCATTTTACTTAAAAAGTTAGATCAGGCTGCCTTCTCTTTCTGCTATAGTCCCCATCTACCAGTTTTGTGCTGTTCTTGACTGCAAGCTTTGAACTTTCCTTTGCCAGCTTCCAACTGAAAACAGAGCTGTGCTAAAAATACATGGAGGGGACACCTCTTCCTAAAGCCATTGTTTATGGCACTTGGTAAAGATATCAAAATGGGAGAACATGCAGTTTGCCTATAATTTATTGTCAGGGCCATTCACTTAAATGTGAGCACAGGTGGGGTGTGCGTCTTGGATACCACAGAGTCAAGCATGTGTGAATACCTAGTATAGTGAGCCATTGAGAGATCCTGGGATGGAAAGTGCTGTAAAAATGCTGTGTGTTAATAAAGTAACATAAGGCTCTATACAGTTTTCTGTGTTTATTCTGAATCTTGGGTGGAATTTGTGTGTTGTGTTTACCTATCCCACTGTTTCCCAACCAGTGTGCCACAGCGCACAGGTGTGCCACAGAGTTTTTTGAAAAACTACTCAAAGAGCTCTGGATTGGATCATGAAAATATATGGCTTCATTTGGAAACTACATGGCAGTGTGCGTCAAATGAATTAAAGGTAGCAAGGAGTGCCACTGCAATGGCAGAGAAAACATTGCGAACCACTGACATGTGGCAGCAATGACTTGAAAAGGAAACAATATGTTTCCTTACACATCAACACTCCCCTCCCCGCTGCATGGCATGAGTTTACCCCCGCTTCTAATCTGCCCCCAGCCCCGGAGCCCCCACACTGTCTCCTCCACTCACTCACCTCCGCTCCCCGCCAGCCCCGATTGCCCGGCTCTTCCGCTCCCCTCCAGCCCCGATCCTCCACTCCCCGCCAGCCCCGATCTCCCAGCTCTTCTGCTCCCCACCAGCCCCGATCCTTGGCTCCCCACCAGCCCCAATCTCCCGGCTCCTCCGCTTCTGCTCCCTTCCAGCCCCTCCCGAGGCTTCCTGGCACCCAGGAGAAATGCTTCTGGGGCCAGGCATGGCTTGTGGCTGCTGGACCTGCGCTGGGGTCAGCGCTTGCTGCACCAGTGAGCGGCAGAAGCTGCGCTACTGCTCACTGGCGCAGCTTAGAGGGAACATTGGTGGGGAGCAATTTTCCATAGCTGCATGGGTAGGGAAGAGGTGATTGTCCTGAGAGAGGAGGGGATCCAAGATATCAGGGGCAAGGGCTGGGCTGGGGTATAATTGGCTGGGGCGCATGGTGGGGGGTGAGAATCCCAGCAGAGGATGAGTTGGGAGGGGCTGAAGGCAGGGCTTGGGTGGCCCAAGGGCAGAAACCCAGCAGACACAGCTAGGGGCAGCTGGCCTGGGGGGGAATCAAGGCTCACAGTCAACTTGGAACCAGATGTTTCTGCTGGTGGAAGGTCCTGTGGATGAGCTGTAAATCACCACGCAAGTGAGTTTCTTGCCATTGTCCCACAAGGCGGGTGTGAAGCTGAGCTCAGAGCTGTGGGCCCTGGTGCCACTCACCAGTGAGACTGAGACATCTCAGGCTGTGTCACTAAATGACCCTGTCCAGGTGATTTGGGGAGGGGTCCCAGACCAGCGCCCAGGGGCTGTGCAGGTTATGGTCACTGGCTCCCCAGCCACCAGTGTTTCTGGCCGCCTACATGCTGGTGAAATCTGGATCTCTGGCTTTTCTGTGAGCCCTGAGACACCGGAGACAATTACCATGGGAAAAGGGCCTTCCACCCCCAGTGCTGGCCCCAATCTGGGCCCAAGGCAGGGCTGGCTAAGGGGCTGCCAGGAGAGGTGGATGCGACTACACTTACTTAGCACATCAATTTGAGTTTCAGTGTAATTTGGGGGTGAAACGGTAGCTGTATTTAAATCCTCCTCTCTCCACATTAAGGAAGTATCTCCCCTTATCTGCCCGTTGGACATCATTGATTTGCAGGGAGCAGTCGCCGTCTGTTGTGTTCTCCACCAGCTGGAACCGGCCCTGGGTGTCCTTCGACACAACTTGACTGGGGTCACTGCTTGCCATGGGCAGATCTTGGTTCACAGCAGCAGGATCCTTGTACCACTGTCCATGGAGCTGGGCCTTGGGATTCTCGGCGTCGTACCTGGATGGATAAGTGAAGGTACAGGAGATGAGAACGCAGAGACCCTCTTGCACTGATTGTGACTGTCGCGTCATCAGAGAAAAGCCACGTTCCTGGCCCAGGGACTGTGCAGCGGATGGAGAAATCAGCATGGGACAAATGGAGAGAACAGACCAACCCTGAGCTCCTCCACCCAGTTCTACCAGTGCCCCTCACTCCTGACCCCCAGCCCTGGCTTCTCCACTGAATGTCACTAACATTTAGTTTTCACCCATACATGGAGCCCCTCCCTGCTGCTCACCCCTAGCACTGCATTGGGCACGGGGTCCCCTCCCCTTCTGGCCAATCTCCTTTCCAGACCTGGGACAGGCCTGGCCCTGCTGAGTGTGGGGTCAGTGCCGCTTACTTACCCCTCCAGAACAAAGCCAGGACCAGGGCCCTCAGCACTGCTGTATTGGCGTATGCACCCCGTGCCCTCTGGGTGGGCTGCTGAGCTGCAGTCTTGCATTCCCCAAAATCCTGCCACAGCAGCAGCACTCTGCTCATGGCTGGTGTGTTTGGCTGGGGCAGACCTACAGGGGGACAGGGAGTGGGAAGGGTGAGAACAGAGGCAGTTTGGGGGGCTCAGTTCTACTCTTAGGATCCATCAGTGCAGCTGGGTTCTGCAGAGGCTGATCATGGGGCTGCTGGCAGACTGCTCATGTCCCAAAGTCTCCAAATTTCTGCACAGTCCTGGCACATTGTGGGCCAAAACAGGGCAGGATTAAAGCCCAAGGCTATAAGACATTGTGGGGCCTTCAGCCAGTCACTGTCCAGTTTGAGGGCAGGAGAGTGGGGTTTCTAACACATGGGGGGTATATTACATTGGTGCCCCTGTTGGTAGAAGCACACTATGGGAGGGGTCTGTGGGCCCCTGTCCCACTCTCCCACTGCTGTGGGCAGTATTATCCCCAGGACTTGACATTAGGGAGGTGTAGGGGGAAATTTGAGGGGGTGTAGGGGGTGCTCACTAATTTGGTATAAAAGTGTTACTAGCTGACAACTGGGGGGTTGTTGGGAAATTCAGGGAGATGCAAGGGGAGTGCAGGGGGGTGTTAGGGAAATCCCTGGCTGTGGGGGTGGCAGGGAGCTATGACAGATTTTCCATGGCTCTCTTCCTACACCCAGCTGGAGGACACCCTGGCTGCCTGCAAAATGTAACAGCCTGAACAATGGGGCTCCTGCTCTGACATTCTCCCGCCAGCCACCCCTCCCCACATCCCCCTTTCCTCACAGTGTCTGCCTCTACATCCACCTCTGCCCCAGCCTCCTTCCCCCCGAGTTCTCTAACCTCCCTGTTCCTTGATTCCCTGCATCACCACATCCCCATGAGCCGTCCAGGGGACTGTTTATGATTTTCTTCATATTAATATTTCATATTTGGCAATAATCCATATATGATATGCCATGTTTGGTATCAATAGAAAGGCTGTAATCTGCTAGGAATGATTATATGATTTATATGTAGGTATCATATTTGTCTTAGAAATTAAGAATATGTTTATTTTATGTGTGTTCCAAGTGATTTCTTCTTAAGGCAATCCCAGACTGGGTGTCTGCAAAACTATTGTTCCTCTTGATGGCCCCCGTCAGGGAGGCTTCTAGCTGCAGTGGGCCCAGGAAGAAACCTGTTTGACCAGACTGACTGTGTAGCCCAACTCCATTTTGATCTGGCAAGGACTCTGAGATAAAAGGCAGGGGACCCATCTCCATTTTGTCTTTAGTCTTCAATCTGTCTGCAACCAACATTCTCCTCTGAATGTTCTCCTGGGACTCAATAAAGGACTTGAGAGCTACACAGCTGCCAGGTGCATATCAGAGGAATTGGACTAACCTGTAAACTACAGATTCTTCAAGGATTTGCTTTCTATGGACTCTAAATAATTTTTATGTGTGTGATTCACTTTGAGCCTTTAACATCTCTCATATTTTGTTTGTTTTCTTTTTGTATTAGACCTTTAGTTGTAGTTACTAAAGGATTGGCTGGTAGCGTGATATTTTGGGCAAGATCCAAGCCTATATTGTTCTGGGTGATGTGACTGGCCTTTTGGGGTCAGGAGAACCTATTTCTTTAAGAGAGCCAGTGACTAGGTGGGAACCAGAAAAACTGATGTGCAGTAAGGGGGCTGTATCTACTTTGTTATCCTTGGTGACCACAGAGTGGGGAATCAGAAGCATGTTTTGTTACTGAGTGGGTGACTGGTTTAAGTATCACACGTCAGTGGTTTGGCCCCTGGTTTTTGCAGCTTGCCATGATTTTGGCACATTCAGAAGGTTATCTCAGGAGGCCAGGGTCACACCGTAACCAAAGAATGCTGCACCTGGGGCATCTTCTGATCAGAACACGCCCCTTACAATAGCCGGCATCTGGGACAAGGGGTGTGGAGAGTACCCTTTAATGGCTGATCCGGTGTGCCTGAAGCAAAGCCCTACTCACCCCACTGTAGTTACAGCTCTGATTCCCCCTCCAGCCACCCACTGCACCCTGGCCCCTTCCCATTCTGTCCTGCCTCCTTCATTCCCCTTCACCTCCTCTGGCCCCTCACATCCTTGTTCCCTCTTCAGGCTCAGTCCCTCCCTGTCCCTTCGAGCCCCTTTGCAGCCCTGCAAACAAAGGCAGCCAGGGTGGGGGTGGGAGAGAAATAGGAGGCAACTATGCTGGAAGCAGCCTGAAGCCAAATCTTCCCTGTGAGTGAGAAGCTACACTACCTGGAGCAGGGAGTGGGTCTCTCCTACATTCTGTCCAAGCAGTGCCTTCCTGAGAGCAGGGAAAGGTGGCTAGGGATGGACTTTTGTGCACGCTCCCAGGGGCATCGCTGCCCCGAGGAAGCACCCAGAGCACCGGCCTAGGCCATGCCCCTGGCCGTGGACAGTGCCAGGAGCGGCCTCCACAGCCGCGGGTGCCTGGGCCCCGGATCCCTCACCGGTGACGGGGCTGCCACGGCCGCGGGTGACTGAGCCCCAGATCCCTGGTCGGGGAGGGGGCCAGGAGTGGCCTCCGCAGCTGCGGGTAGCTGAGCCCCAGATCCCCTGCTGGGGCTGGGGTTAGGGCTGGGGCTGCTGTGGCCGTGGGTGGCTTGGCCCCAGATCTCTGGCCTGAACTAAGTCATTAGGTCAAACTAGCTGCACTTACTAGTTTGAACTAAAAAGTTAGTTTGAACTAGGATGCGTGGCCAGTTCAAATTAAAAAGCTGAATTCAGTCCAAAGTAGCCCAAGGCTAGTTTGGACTAACCTTGGACTTTTTCAGTTTGGACTAGCAAATCTGAACTAAAAAAGGAGATGCAGACATAGCCATATTTGCCCTTTGCCAGTCCTCTGGGATCTCTCCTGTCTTCCATGACTTTTCAAAGATTATAGCTAATGGCTCAGATATCTCCTGAGTCAGCTCTTTGAGTATTCTAGGACAGTTGTTTTCAAACATTTTTTCTTGACACCCAGTTGAAAAAAATCATTTACGCCTGTGACCCAACATGTTTAAGCAATGCATTCCAGTCTTTCAGCAGTGGCAGCAAGGAATGGCACGACCCAATGCCTCAGGGTCTATCAACCAGTACTGTGTCCTGACCCTAAGTTTGAAAACCACAGTTCTAGGGCACATATCATCAGGCTGTGGTGACTTGAAGCCATCTAACTTGTCTAAGTAATTTTTAACTTGGTCTTGCTGTATTTTAGTTTTGGTTCTACCCCATTTTTACTGCCATTCACTATGTTAGACATTGAATCCTCACTAACCTTCCTGGAGAAAACAAAAACAAAGAAGTCATTCAGTTCCTTTGCCATTTCCATATTTTCTGTTATTGTTTTTTTCCTCTTTATTGAGTAACAATTCTGTACTGTTTTTGGTCTTCCTCTTTTTTCTAATGCATTTGAAGAATGCTTTCTTGTTACTTTTTATGTCTTCAGCTAGTTTGATCTTGCTTTGTGCCTTGTCCTTTCTAATTTTTCCCCGAAATAATTATGTTATTTGTTTATAGTCATCCTTTGTAATTTGATCTAGTTTCCACTTTTTGTAGGACTCTGTCTTTATTTTTAAATTATTGAAAATCTCCTGGTTAAGACAGGGTGGTCTCTTGCTATACGTCCTGTCTTTCCTATGCAATGGAGTAGTTTGCTCTTGTGCTCTTAATAATGTCATTTTGAAAAACTGCCAGCTGTCTTCAGTTGTTTTTCCTTGTAGACATGCTTCCCATGGGATCCTACCTACCAGCTCCCTGAGTGTGCTAAAGTCTGCATTAGGCAGTCTCTTTAAGAAGAAGTTGTTTCAAGATGGAGTTTCTCTGCAAAAAAGCTTCAAACAGTTGACAGTGTGACTACTTCTGTCTTCAAACCCCTCCTCTCCGACCTGCTCAGCCTCTCCTTGCCTGGGATGAGGTGATTCTGTTTCCCTCCTGAGCCAGGGAGCTTAATTTGCATTATCTTTGTTATGCATACCATATGTGTATGTGCTGAGAGACAGCTCTGTATATTTACCCCCACCTGCGCAATGTGAAATACATGGGGACACATGTATGACACTGCAGGAAACATGTTACCATAACAATAATAAGGAGTATGTCATGAGCATTCAAAAAGTCCTTGCATGTCATATTTTGGATTAAACTATACAATTACATTGCAAAGGTGAACATGAAATTACACAGATCTTATTACAAGGTGTGTGTATGTGGGGGGGTGCATCATCTCACAATACACAGATGGTTAAACAACTGCAAACAAAGAGTAATGATTAATGGAATGATGTTGGATAGGAGGGAGATCTTAAGTGGGTTCCACAGGGATCTGCTCTGGGTACTGTGTGTTTAACATTTTTATTAATGACCTGGACGTAGGCATAGAAAGCCATGGGAGAAGGAGCTGGGCACAACAAGTTTAGAAGAAGGAGATCAAGGAGGAGCACAATCATGGGCCTCAAGTATTTACAAGTCTGCCAAAAAAAGACAGGGAAAAGTTGTTCTCTTTGACCATGAAGAGTAGGGCCACAGGCTGTGGGATCACACTCCCCCACACTCTTGTGAGAATGGCAGGCCATTCATACCTTGCCTCCCAACCTGAGAAGATCATATGGGGATCTCATTCATTACCCCTCTTTCCCTTTTAAAATGGCATGGGCTGTTCCTTCCCTCTTCACTCCTCTCCTGTGAGAGTGGCATAGGTAAATCACTCCTTGCACCCCAATGAATATGGTACTGGCTGCTTTCTCTCCCCTGCCAAAAATCTCTTCCCAGCTCCTGAGGAGAGCGGGGAAGCACTTCCCTCATGCAGCAGCCCTCATCGGCTTCTCTTCCCCAAGAAGCAGGGCAAGTCAGCAGGTCAGCCAATCAGAGGGGTCAAGGACAAGGACTGAATTTTGCATCCTTGCAGCTGGTCACCAGTACAGCGAGCTGGGTGGGTCTCAGTCACTGTTCCCTCTAAGGTGCGCGGCAGCGCGGCCGCGCAGGTTAGACCCCCCTCCCCGCGCAGGGGTTTCCAGTCCCCGCGCAGGGGAGGGCGAGGCCGGCAGAGCGGCTGAGGCTCAGCCAGGGGAGTGGGGGCGGGGCGGCCTGGGAGCGGAGCAGCTGAGCCGCTGGGGGAGGAGGGGGCGGGGCGGGCAGGCCCAGGCTGTCAAAGTGGGGAGTGGGGCCCGGCCCCCCCAGCCGCGGGGGGGGGGGGGTGAGCCAGGCCTGGGCAGGGGCCAGCAGAGCCCCTGAAGATCGGCTGGGGGCTGGTCAGGCTCAGGGTCAGCAGAGAAAACCAGGAGTCTGTATCTCTTTAAGATTCCTCCTCTTTGCCCTGCCCTCCTCCCTGCTCCAGGCAGTCCAGCTGCAGGGCTGGAAGTGGTTTCACTTTGCTTTCTTGCTTCGGCTTCTCACCCCCGGCTTCTTTCCAGGCTCCAGCTCAGGTTCTCTCCCCTTTCCCTGCACCTGATTTTGGGGGAGGTTTGATCTTATTTTTTGCAGGGGTTGGGGCTTTTCTTTACCTTGATGGGGTCTCTGAACTGCCCAGAGAGAAACCTGGGACTCTTTTGCTTTGCTGCCCTGCTTGGCTTAAAGTTTCTCGGGAGGTTTCTTTCTCTAACGGCTGGGCTAAGCCAGATCTTTATTCCTGCTAATGAATCTTGGCTTTTGACAACAAATCCTTTGTTTAGAGGTCCAACAAAGTTCACTTTTGATTGTGAGGAGGTTTCAGTTTGTAAGATTTTCCTTTTCCCAGTGTGATTTTTTTCAGTTTGTTTCTCCCTTCCAAGAAGAAGTTAGTCCACTATAGATGTGTCCTTATATTTTTAGTAAGATACACAGATGTGCAAGTGTTATCCATTCTAAAGTAGCTGCTGGGCTGGGCCTGATCCTATAGTTTAAATGAAGTCAGTGCGAAATTTGATGGAGTAAGGCTTGCAATATTTGTCCCTTTGTTAGTTTATCAAATCATAGAAAACAAGCAGCTTGCTCTTGCCTATATACTCTATGCTTATTTTTATTTTGGAATATTTAGGAAAAAACTGATCATTGCATTCAAGAATAGGTGCTGTCCTCTTGGGTGGAGCATTTGATAGTCACAAACATCTACTTCTACTCTGCCCCCCCCCCCATTTGATGTGTATTTCACATAAAAGCAAACAAAACATCAACTGTCATAAAATAGATATATATCCATCTGTGGTTTATGGCAGACATAGTAGGATATGATGTTTCCAGAAATTTGCATTTTAGGTAAAAGGTTATGTTTCAGGTAGGTCTGCACATAAAAACTGGCAGCTCTCATTTTTTCTGATTTCTCCTTTCCTGTGTGTATAAAATCTAAAGAGCTTGTCTGTGATTTTTTTTTTAAATACTGCACAGTGAGGCTAGATGGGGATTTCTGTACACTCTGCCTGCACCCCCCAGTTGTTGGCTAGTAACAGTGTTAGAGCAAATGAGTGAGCACCCCCTAAACCCCCCAAACATCCCCCTGCACCACACCCCTAATTTCACATCATGGGGAGAATACTGCTGACAGAGATTACTTTTCCTTTAGAAGCCAACTCCTCAAATTCTGTTAGACTTCATGTAGTCAAGGGCCCATCCCTCTGTGTGTCAAACAATGAGTGAATTCTGTGAAGGAATTTACTGTGTTAAACCTGATTTTAATCTTGTCCATAATTACTACATTAAATTTATTGGAGGTGTGCTTCTGTTTGCAACTCACAATGTAAAAACATCAGTCTGGATAGGAGTTCTGCAGTGTGATTCTCCTTGCACCTTGATATAAGCATTAAATACTTAGTTTTGTGACTCCTTAAAGTGGTTGGCTTTACGGTTACTTTAATGTGAAGAGGAAAAATACTTAAGCCATTCATTTGATATTCTTGAGCCTCTGTTCTTGCAATTAATCTCACGCTGTACCTAGGGGCTAGACAGATTTCCCTGGAGTTGAGTGATCAATGGGGCAAGCATTTGGGGGGGGGGGGCATTGGCTGGGTGGATGAAGGGGGCCCAGGCGCAGCCCCAGATGTGTATGTGTCCTCCAACATCCTCCTTTTTGTACTTCCCTGGCCTCCTTTCCATGCTTTGGTACCCGGTAACCCTAGTCTGGCAGAGTGGTTAAGGATTGGATGAGGGGTGGGGGGGACAGGCCTTAACCATGGCCAAGGATCAACTGGGGGAGGGGGCAGGTTGGGAAAGCAGCTGAAGATGGGCAGGGGGCAGGCCTGAAGCCCCACTGAGGATTGGCTGGGGGGGGGGG
>ML682132.1:609372-647121 GCA_007922195.1 Podocnemis expansa
GACTGGGGGGGCACAGTGCTGGAACCCACCATCCTGATGTTAAGAGTTTGCTGCACAGATGCACACATGGAATAAACAGCAGTTTGGGGGGGATGGGATCAAGGGGCAGTGGAGTACACAGTTATCCTTTATGCCTAGAAGTTTTTCTATATAGAATGCCTGTAGCTCAGTTGGTAGAATAACAGATTTGTGATCACAGGGTCAAGCCCTGGGTTGGGTTTTTTACCTTTTGGCCTGTTGCTCCTTAGGGAAGGGTTAAATTGGGAAAAAAAATATATAGCAAACACTAATAAAATGAAGGAAAATAAAGTATACTGTGATCAAGATTACTAATAGTGACCAATTAAGTAAAACAAATAAAGGGTCACATTTGAACTGGCTAGGAACAATTTAGGACCTTTTTTTTAAAATTGTAAAATGGGCTGCTGTGCAAAATGAAAAATGAGAGGCAAGTTAATTGCTTTCATTTTAACTTTTTTATGTGCTTATTCATTTTGGAAAACCGACAAAGGCAGACAAACAGGACTGAAGAATTGATGAGACAAAATGTCACATAAGCATAGAATACATTCAAATTATTAATAAAAGCAATTTAAATAACATTAATTTTTCATTGTTCTATATTTTTCAATAATTTCCATCACGTGAAGTTGCACAAAAATTTTATTCAGAAAAAGTTTTGCACACGGGTTCAAAATTTTGCACACAAGCCGTCAAACCTTAGAGGGAACATTGGTCTCAGTCTGGATTCCCCCAACAGCCAGTTCTCTGGGTCCCAGCCCAGAGCAGAATGGGAGAGGTCCATCTGCTGGGGTATTGGGGGACAGAGGATGGATGGCCCCAGAGACCCAACCCCCATCCTAGTCCTTGGGGTAGGGCTGTCCCGTCCCTGTGCAGGCTCTGTTATCTCCAGACATTTGCGTCCAGCAGCAGCCCCCCCCTTTGAACAGACCCACCTCCCAGGAGGCACAACGGGGGTGCTTATACTTACATGCTCCCCTTGGGGTACCTATAGCTGCCCCCTCCACAGTATCTGCACCTCCCCACCCTCCAAGTCCCACCCCATGGGGAAGAGGCAACCCTGGAAGCTGCATGTCCCACCGTTCCTTGCTGCCCTCAAGACATTTGTGGGAGGGAAGCTCAGAGGAGACCTGAGGAGCTCCCTGCTTTACACGCAACCCCCCACCCAAAGCTGATGCCTCCAGTGTGATGCCCATGGTAGGATAGCCCTGGGGTAAAACGCTCTTGAGGTGGGGGCACTGGCGGACCTATGGGGTTAGTTATTCCAGGGCTGAGATACCAGAGGCCTGCAGGTTGGGACTGAGGGACACCAACTGGTCCTTGCAGACAATCCAGTTCCCTCTCCAACAGTTCTATTCACCCCCAGATCTGCAGAGAGGGACCCAGCACCTACCACTGCACCGTGCAGCCCAGGTCCCCTGGGTTTGTTACTTGGAGCCCAGGGAAGAGGTGTACACAGGAATCTAAAAGCAGAAGTGGCTCTGGTGAGAGACATGGGGTGGGGGTTGGAGTGGAGTGGGGTGGGAGGGTTGCTGTCTGAAAAATCCAGCAGCTGCCCCCTGATAAATTCCCCTCCCCTTTTCCTAGGGCTGAACCCAACCTCCCTGCAACATAGGCAGGTGGCATATTGTTTATGGGGCTGGATTTAGAACCCAGGAGTCCTGGCTTCCCATCCCCATCTCTAAGCTCGAAGCCTTTGCTCGCCTCCCAGATCCAATGAGAGAACCAAGGATTCTTGGCGCTGAGTCCCTCTACACCCACTCCACTTTCAAAGCTGCTATAGAATCCAGGCATCCTGACTCCCCTTCCCTTCAACACTCTAACCCTTTATTAACACAGCATCCACTAACAAAATAATATTTTAACACTAGCAACTCTTACCTCTTAACTTATTGCACATGCTAGAGGCACTATATACCAGGAGCTTGGGTATGTCCACCTCTGGGGTAGGTTGGTTGGAAACAGCACACAGGAACAGCAGTCCCAAGGTTAGGACAGACTGTGAATCCCAGCTCTGATGAAAAGACCCGAGTGCCTATTGAGCCATGCCTGGTATGGAGTGGGTGTGTCAGGGTGCTGGCTGAGGTAAGATATGAGTGATTTCAGGACAGGAAAGGGAAGTCAACGTATAGGGGCACAGATAGATAAAATAAACTGACTTTATTTTTAAAGTAGCTGTTAGACAATATTGTGCATCTCTTGAGTGAGTGAATTGCTGATTGTGTGTTTGTGTCTTTTCCTACAGGTGATTTCTGTTATTTGTCAGTTACTGTGGGAATTGGAAGTGTGATTGTGTGATTGTCTGGGGGCTGTTTGTACCGTTGTTCCCTGCTCACCTTTGATCAGCTGCAATCAGCCTTGTGATCAGCCTTCCACTGTGTGCTTAACGAGGGGCAAGGGCTGACCTACGCAGAGAAGGCCTTGAAAGGCAGTGGCTGAGTGACTAGGGGGACTGCAAACAGGAGAGTTTGAGAGGGAGTTTGGGAAGGAGTTAGTATAGCCATGATGGTGAAGAGGAGCCAGCACTGCTTGTGCCAGCACCAACTTTGGTCTCCTCCACCTGTGCCTGTAGCCAGACAGACATCCTGACCATGGATATCTCTACCCAGATATTGATGTGGATTGCAGGGATTGTGGCCTGTATTTCCCTGTCACAGACAATCAGTCTGGGGAGATGAATCACTGTGACAGATGTCTTCTGGTGGAATCTTTCAGGAGGTGGGTGGGAGAGTTACAGGAGGAGGCGTCTAGGCTCAGGAGTATCCATACCCTGCAGAAGTTTGTTGATAGCATCCATGAGGAGACATGCAAGGATGAGGATACTATCCAGGTGCCAAAAACTACTGCCGCAGCCCTGGAGAAGGATGAGATGCTTCCAGCATGGGGAGGACACTGGCAGCTAGTTACCTCAGGCAGCAGACAGTGCTCCATCCCTGCTCCCATCTCACCCTCTGCTGCAATGAAGAACTGTTACATGGTGCTCAGGATGATGGATGAGGTGGAATAGGAGATGCCATGCACTCTCTAGGATGGGAGGATCACAATCATCACACCGAGGAGGAAACGTCAGGTTGTGGTGGTTGGAGATGCTCTTAGGGGGATGGAGGCACCCATCTGTCACCCTGACAAGGCTTCTCAGGAACTATGCTGCCTGCTGGGGTCCTGCATCTGAGATGTTATGGAGGGATTGTCAAGAATCATCCGCCCCTCTGACTACTACACCATGCTACTCATCCATGTGGGAACCAATGATACTGCGAGAGGTGACCCTTGGCAGATCAAAGGTGACTACAGAGCTCTGGGAGTGCAGGTGAAGGAATTCGGAGCACAGGTGGTGTTCTCCTCGATCCTTCCGGTCAGGGGTAAGGGCCTGAGCAGAGACAGATGCATCCTGGAGTCTGAACTGTGTTCAGTTTTGGGCTCCCCACTACAAAAAGGACAGGGACATGCTAGAGAGAGTTCAGAGGAGGGCAACCAAAATGATTAAAGGGCTGGAGCACAAGCCCTAGGAGGAAAGACTGAAAGCATTAGGCTTATTTAGTCTGCAGAAGAGAAGATTGAGGGAGGATTTGATAGCAACCTTCAACTACTTGAAGGGATGCTCTAAGGAAGAAGGAGCTTGACTGTTCTCGGTAATAACGAGACAGAACAAGGAGCGATGGTCTCAAGTTGCAGTTAGGGAGGTTGAGGCTGGATATTAGAAAAAACTATTTTACTAGGAGAGTGGTGAAGCCTTGGAATGAGCTGCCGAGGGAGGTGGTGAAATCTCCATCTTTGGAGGTGTTTAAGGCCCAGCTGGACAAAACCATGACTGGGATGGTTTAGTGGGAGTGGTCCTGCCTCTGGCAGGGGGTTGGACTAGATGACCTCTGAGATCCCTTCCAACCCTATGATTCTATGGAGGTGAATGCCTGGCGGCAAAGATAGTGTTGCCAGGAGGGCTTTGGATTCCTCGAACATGGGGTGCTGTTCCAGGAAGAAGAACTGCTAGGCAGAGATGGACTCCACCTATCAAGGAAGGGAAAGAGCTTATTTGGATGCAGAGTAGCTAACCTAGTGAGGAGGGCTTTAAACTAGGTTTGAAGGAGGAAGGTGACCAAAGCCCACAGGTAAGTCATAATGAGGGAGACCTGGGGGAAGGGATGGAACTTGGGGGTGCTGGCACTGTAACAACAGGGATAAAAGAGAGGGCAATTGGAACTTGGGGGGGGGGTCAAATAATTGTCTTAGATGTCCTAATGAAGCCCCAGTACCTGAGGCACGTGGGGAAGGACAACGCTGGGAGAAAATGCAAGGAGGTAGATGCAAGAGAATTGAAAATCGACAGGGGAAAGTAGGGCTATCAGCCCAGTATTTTAGGTGCCTGTACACAAATGCGAGGCTCCTGGGAAACAAGCTTGAAGGATTGGTAGTACTGTTGCAGACAAGGAACTGTGATATAATTAAAATGACAGAGACGTGGTGAGCTTGCATGACTGGAGCTCTGCCATGGATGGGTATAAATTGTTCAGGAAGGACAGGCAGGGAAGTAGAAAGAGAGAAGTAGCACTATATGTAGAAGAGCTGTATGACTGCTCAGAGCTCCACTATGGAAGTGGAAAGAAGCCAGTTGAAAGTCGGTTGGTTAAGTTAAGAGGGCAGGGCAACAGGGGGGATGTCATCCTGGGTATCTGCCATAGACCACTGGACCAGAAAGAGGATGTGGATTAGGCATTTTATGCACAGCTAGCATAGTTGATCACAGGCCCTGGTTCTCATGGGGACTTCAATTACCCTGACATCTGCTGGGAGGCCAATACAGCAGTACACAGGCAATCCAGGAAGTTTCTGGAGATTGTTGAAGGCAACTTCCTGGTTCAAAAGCTGGAGGAACCAACTAGGGGCCTTGCACTTCTCAACCTGCTGCTCACAAACAGAGAAGAATTGATCAGGGAAGTAAAAGTGAATGGCAACCTGGGCAGTAGTGAACAGGAGATGGTAGAGTTCAGAATCCTGATCAAGGGAACAAAGGAAAGAAACAAAATGCAAATCCTGGACTTCAGAAAAGCAGCTTTTGGCTTCCTTAGGGAGCTGATGGGCAGGATCCCTTGAGAGGCTGATCTGAAGGGGAAAGGTGTCCATGAGAGCTGGCTGTATTTTAAAGAAACCCTAATAAGGGCACAGGAAGATACTATTCCGATGAGCAGAAAGAACAGCAAATATGGAAGGCACCCAGTGTGGCTTAACAGAGGACTCTGCGGTGAGCTGAAACATAAAAGTGGTAGGTTACTAACCAGTGACCATCCTTCGTTGAGATGGGCTGCTTGGATCCATTCAGTAATAGGTGTCTCCGTGCTGGAGCGCCATATTGGCCGGAAAACTTTTGTCCTAGTCTGTTGGGAGAAGGGAGGCGGCCACCAGCCCCCACACCACCCAGTGGCTATATATACAGCTGCCTTTTGACCCTTCCCCAGTTCCTCAGAGTCACCAACTCCAGATGCGGGGATGGAGGGGAGGGACCTGACTGGATCTGAGCAGCCCATCTCGAAGAAGGATGATTACTGGTGAGTAACCCACCATTCTTCTTTGAGCGCTGCTTAGATGCATTCAGTAATAGGTGACTACTAGCCATGCTGACAGACGGCGGGTAGAGTTGGCTCTTCCGCTTACAGCACAGCAAACAACCCCAGAAGGGAAGAAGCCCAGCAGACGAGGTTCTAACAGGAGCCAAGAGGCCAACTAGGCTCTTGGCCTGGCAAAGGAGAACCAACAACTGTGGGGCCAACCCAAAGCAGGGGGTAGGTCCAACCCAGCTGAGGCAAATGTGCGTGAGCTGAACGGACTAACGTCACCTTAAATGAGAGTTTAATCAACGCAACACGACTAATGAGGAGGAAAAGCATTAATTGCTGTACGTAGGGGTATAGCAGAAGGTATGAAGGCCAGAGGGTAAATGACTGGCCATAGGGGGCCTCCAGCGTGGACTTACAAGAGAAGTGCCAGAAGCCAAAGGGTTATGGGCCTAGCCATGACAGATGCAGCCTACGCAAATAGCCATAGAAGGGATAAATGTTATCCCTTGAACTGGCCACAGACAGGACCTTAAGCTACATGGCCGAAGGGTGTAAGAGTTAAAGTACGTAGCAGCATGAGGAAATAAGGACTACTGAGTTCAGTCAAGAAGGCTCTAGAGGAAGACACTTCATGCTAGTACAATGAAGACAGAAAGCCAAAAGTGGTGCGATGAGTAGCACCTGGCATGCTGGGCCAAAGGTCCTTAAGTTAAGAGCGCGCAAAGTGCAAACTTCCAGCCGTGTATAGTGTAAGAACCTGGAGGATTACTGCTGGAAGGGCACTTCAGATCACTAGCACCTATAAAGTGACATCATGGCCTTAGGCGGTGCTGTTGGCTTGGTGCCTATAAGTACCTTGGTAAGTGTGAGAACTCACAGAGAGAGCCAGCCTATTGGGCCTTACATTCTTTTCAGGATTCCAGCACCAGGAAGACTGCCTGGAGGACAAGGGCTGTGTGAAGGATGGGAGAAGGGAAGGCGGGAAATAAATGCAATGCTACTGCTTGGCCACTTAGTCGAGGTGTCCAGAGGGCTAGTGGAGTTTGAATATCAGGAATAAGATTTTGCGTGCCTAGGGCACAACCAGAAATGATATTGTCTCAACTATGCTGCACCTATGGAGATAAGGACATGTTAAGGCAGAACTACCCCAAATGATATGGGTTACAGGAAGAAGGAGAGGTCTCCTCCCAACCACCTGGGGAGTGAAGCTACTCTTGGGGTGTCAACTGCGGTACTGCAGGAGTACCCTGGGTTTTAGAGAAACCCATCAAGGTGGATTACCTCCATCCTGGGAAATATTCTGGGTGGCATTCCCCTTGGAGGATACAGGCCTCTGAATTTCTGAGCACATTGGAAAGCAGGTTCTCTCTTACATTTTTTTTTGGTCCCTCAAGAGAGTGAGGGAAGCAAAACGGCCTTGGTAATTGCCATTATCAAGTATCATGTGGAGATAACCCAATGGTTTTTGGTCCTCGGGTCCCCAAACAAGGTGTAGCAAGTTGCCAGATGACCAGGGAGCAGTGCCCCAGGCCAAGATACGAATGAGCAATGAAGCGAGGTGGCCTAGGGTGAGACATGTACGAACACCCTGGTAGGGGAACCTCCATGCATGGAATGCAGTATTGCGCATAGAGTTTGTTAGCAGACTGATGCGGCGGTAGCTGGACATTAGCGCGGGAGGCCCAAAATGGTTTCTTCCCCACTGCTATTCACCTGCTTTGGGGGAGAGACATTGCATCCTCCCCCCTGAGCTCCTTGATCTGGTAGATTCCAGGTCAGGTGCACTTAAGTTGTTGCTTCAGGGGTGAAGGGGAAGAGATATGAAGAGGGTTTCACCACCGCTTCCTTGTAGGGTGGGCCTAAGATAAGGACTCCTATAACTGGACATCCTGATAATAACCGAGAGTGACCAAAGAAGGAGAGGAGGCTATTAGATAGCATCAGCTTTCTTTAGTTTAGGGAAAGGGATAGGGCAGGCAGGGGTAGGACATCTCTGTCTTGGCCTTCTCTGGAGCATAGGACCCCTTATGATAAAAAGTGAATCGCATTCTCACCTGATGGGTAGGGTGGTGGAGGGTCACTTCTATTGTAGAGGTGTCTGAGGACCCAGCAGGGCTGACCTAACCAGCATGCCAACTGGTATGTTAGAGAGGGGAGGTGTCCAAGGTGTCCCTCCTGTCCCAAGAATGAGAATGGGTCCTACCTGATGTAGGACAGTCGGGTAGGCGGAAGGGTTCCGCATGTCAGGATGAGTACCTGTGTCTGTGCATACCGGAGCATCTGCAGTCATGGCTGGAGCTACTATAAGATGTGATTCTCGGCCTTGGCAAGGCCTGTCTTGCCACGTATGAGCACAGGAGTTGCTGGTTGAGGGGTACCTGAAGGGAGAGGGGGAGGCTTTGTTCCCTTCTCCCATAAGAGCCTGAAAGTAGCAACTGCTAAGAGACGTCTGGGTGTTGGGCCTCAGTGTAGATGTCTTGATGGCCGAGAGGGTCTTGGGTTACGTGGCCCGTGTCTCCTCCTAGACCAGAGGGCAGGGTCAAGGACTGGTTCACCCCTGTTTGCAATGTCGAGACAGGACTGGTCCCAATCAGTTCCCCGTTCCCCCCTGAAGGAAGGGGGAAAGAAGTATCAGCTGCCCACTCCGATGGTGCACTGAAGTCATGTCGTGTCCTGTATGTTATGGGAATGAGGTGGCAGCCAACTGAGGCAGGCATCTTCCTTGCAAGTGAAAAAGGGAGAAAGGGGCTCCAAAACACCCTAGAGATGGGCTGATGGTGGTGGTGGGGGGATTTTAAGTTTCTGCCCCTCAGGGTCATGTAAGAAAGTGTGGGGGGGGAGGGCAGCTCGTCACCCCATAAAGTTTATGAGGGGAAAAATGTACCCAATGGGAGGAGGCTGAGGTATTTGTCCTCTGCCCTAGGATCCTGCGTGGTGCCTACCGTGGTTAGGGTCTCAGGAAGAAACAGGATGTCCCCCCCCCAAAAGGCAGGTCAAGCAATGTCTGATGCGCAGTGGGGGGCACCCTGGATTCCCTAAGCCAGGCCACTCAGCAGATAGTCACAGCCGAGGCCATGGTGCGGGCAGCTGTATCCACCGTGTCTCGGGCCGAGAGGAGGAGGTCCTGAGAGATTATTCTA
Source organism: Podocnemis expansa (assembly GCA_007922195.1). Classification (NCBI taxonomy): domain Eukaryota; kingdom Metazoa; phylum Chordata; order Testudines; family Podocnemididae; genus Podocnemis; species Podocnemis expansa. The sequence goes on from ML682132.1 coordinate 618,089, forward strand.
ACTTCCTCTAGGAATGCGTCGTACTACTCTTTGGCCTCTGGTGGGAGCAAGTGTCAGAATTTTGCGACCAATTCCCACACGTCCAGCAAATACCTGCTGGTTAGGGCCTGATTATTTGCCACCCAAAGTTGGAAGGCTGAGGAGGAATAGACCTTATGGCGCAGGAGGTGCAGTTCCCTGGCTTCCCTGGAAGCCGGGAGGGGGTTGCTAGAAGGCTCACCCGGGCCTAGCGCCATTTGCATCACGTACCTAGGAGGGACTGGGTGATTGGCGAGGGAAGGGAAGTCCCACTTGAGAACCCAATACTTAAGGTTCTCTGTGTCCGAGACCGGGGCAATAGAGCTTGGACTCTGCCACTGGGAAGATGTTAGGTACCAAACCCTTGGGTGGAACGGAACTGTCAGCGGTTCTGCCGAGGCAAAGACCAGCCTGAACAGGGTGTCTGGAGGGGGACCAGAGGGCTGGACCTCCATCCCTAAATGGGCCGTAGCACGGTGCAACAAATCAAAGTGCGCCGACAGCTTGCTGGCATAGGAGCCCAGTGCTGGGGACAGGGCGGTACCGGGTGTTCGCCATGGAGGAGAAGGGATTTCCTGGGGGGGACAATTCTTGGGAATGAAAATTGAATGGTGACAGCGCTGAGGTGTGGTGCCGGGGTTGCTTGGAGCCCCTCGATGGGCCTTCCTCCGGGCTTGAGGCAGGAGAAGGACTTCATGATTCCAAGGGCAGTACTGGTGACGGCAAAGTAATATGTTGCTGTGGGGATGGCCCTACGGTACTGGGGCCAAATGGAGTGGTAGATGGGGGACTTTGTGTTGAGTGGGAGCGATGACACCCACGATGGACCCAGGCTTTGGAAATAAAGGCCAGCTTGCCCCTTCTAACCAGAGTTGGGGAAGGTGGTGTGGGTAGCAGGAGGAGTGCCTGAGCGGCCTCCACTGCCTCCAGAGTTGTCGGCACCAGGAGCAACTCTGAGCGGGCCCGAGGTAAGTCTTTACCCAGGGAAGGGGGTCTTGGCTGAGAAAGTTCTTGCCCCGTCGGTACCGGGCTGTACCGAGCCTGCGGTGCCGAAGGTGACTGTGGCTGGTGCCGGGGTGAGCCCTGCACCAACGGCACTGGGTTGTGGTGGGCCTGTGGTGCTGGAGGTGAAAGTGATCAGCACTGGGGCAAGCTTTGTACCGGCGGTACTGGACTGTGCCAGAGTTGCAGTGCTGGGGGCGACCTCAAGCAGTGCCAAGGCACTGAGGCACTGGGGTGGCGCCGGGGTGCCGGGGTTGGCACCAAGGTTGTCCTGTGACGGCCACCAGTGGCATGGTGCCGTGCCGGCTCCAGTGCTGACCTAGGTCTCGGCGCTGGGCGGGAACCCGAAGACTTGAGTGGAGAGTGACAAGCCTTTTCAGAGGCTAGGGCACGGCGCCTTTGTTCCCTCTCCTTGATTGTCCAAGGTTTGAAGGACAGACACAGAGAACAGGTTGAGACCAAGTGGTCTTTGCCTAGGCACTGTAGACACTTCCCATGGGGATCATCCTGAGGGAAGGCCTTGCTGCACTCGGAGCAGGGTTTGAACCCTGGCTTGTTCCTGTGATGTTCTGGCCCGACGGTGGAAGACTCCTGTGGTGGAACTATGTCCACGAAAAGGTGCTCCCAGTCGGGCGAAAAGCTCATAGAAGGAGGACAGGTTGCTTGTGCTCGCAAGGAGCGGACGTTCCAGATCTGACGCACAAGGCGGAAGAAATGAAACTGGGGAGGGGTTGGGAGGCATCCATATATATAGCCACTGGGTGGCGTAGGGGGCGGTGGCCGCCTGCCCTCTCCTGACAGGCTAGGACAAAAGTTTTCTGACCAATCCAGCACTCTGGCACGGAGACACCTATTACTTAATGCATCCAAACAGCACTCGAAGAAGAAGGAAACTTTCAGGAAGTGGAAGCTTGGACAGATCACTAAGGAGGCATATAAAGATATTGCTTGGGACTGCAGGGATAAAATGAGAAAGGCCAAAGGACAAATGGAGTTGCAGCTAGCAAGGGATGTGAAGGATAACAGGAAGGGGTTCTACAAATATGTCAGCAACAAGAAGAGGCTCAAGGATGGTGTAGTTCACTTAATGAATGGGGCAGGTACTTGTGGTGGGGGATGAGGAAAAAGCTGAAGTGCTAAATGCTTTTTTTCACTTCAGTTTTCACAGGGAGGGCCAGCTCCCAGCCCACTACACTGGGTACGGCTGATTGGAGAGTAGAAGAGAGACCCTTGGTGATGAAGATCAGGTTGGGGCCCCTTAAAGAAGCTGACTATGCACAAGTCTATGGGTCAGATGAATTGCATCCATGGGTGCTGAGGGAGCTGGCCGATCAAATAGCAGCACCGCTTTCCATTATCTTTGAAAACTCGTGACAAATGGGGGAGGTGCCAGAGGACAGGAAAAAAGCAAATATAGTACCTATCTTCAAGAAAAGGAAAAAGGAAGATCCGGGGAATTACAGACCTGTCAGCCTCACCTTAATCCCTGAAAAATCATAAGCAGGTTCTCAAAGAATCCATCCTGAAACACTTGGAGGAAAATAGAGTGCTCAGGATCAGTCAGCATGGATTCACCAAGGGTAAATCATGCCTGGCCAACCTCATTGCCTTCTATGATGAGATGACTGGATTTGTGGATGTGGGAAGAGCTGTTGATGTGATATACCTCGACTTCAGCAAGGCTTTTGATATGGTTTCCCACCACATTCTCATCAGCAAGTTAAGGAAGTATGCGTTGGATATGTGGACTGTAAGTTGGATAGAAAACTGGATAGATCAACAGTTTCAGAGTGTAGGACTCAAAGGCTCTATGTCTAGCTGGCAACCAGTAATGAGTGGTGTCGGTCCTGGGACGGGTTCTGTTCAACATTTTCATTAATGATCTGGATGATGGGATAGATTGCACACTCAGTAAGTTTGTGGATGACACCAAGCTGGGGGGAACGGTAGACACGCTGGAAGGCAGGGACAAGATTCAGGGAGACTTAGACAAATTGGAGCAGTGAGCCAATAGAAATTTCATGCTGTTCAACAAGGACAAGTGCAAAGCCCTGCACTTGGGATGGAAAAACCCCATGCACTGCTACAGGCTGGGGAGTGATCAGCTAAGTAGGAGCAGTGTAGAAAAGGACCTGGGGGTCATGGTGGATGGGAAGCCGGATATGAGTCAGCTGTATGCTCTTGTTGCCAAAAAGGCGAATGGCATACTGGGCTGCATCAGTAGAAGCGCTGCCAGCAGATCGAGGGATGTGATTGTTCCCCTCTATCTGGCACTAGTGAGGCCGCATCTAGAATACTGGTGTCCAGTTTTTGGCACCCCACTACAAAAAGGACATGGACAAATTGGAAAGAGTCCAGCAGAGGGCAACAAAAATGATCGAGGTGCTAGAGCACAAGACTTATGAAGAGAGACTGAAGGAACTAGCTTATGTAGCCTGCAGAAGAGAAGACTGAGGGGAAATTTGGTAGCAACCTTCAACTATGTGAAGGGATGCTCCCAGGAGGATGGAGCTTTGCTGTTCTCCATAGTAACAGGACAGAACAAGGAGCTATGGTTTCAAGTTGCAGCTGGGGATGTCAAGGTTGGATATCAGGAAAAACTTTCTTACTAGGAGGGTGGTGAAGCATTGGAATGGGCTACCTAGGGAGGTGGTGGAATCTCCATCTTTGGAGATGTTTAAGGCCTGGCTGGACAAAACCCTGGCTGGGATAATTTAGTGGGAATGGTCTTGCTTTTTCTGGCAGCGGGTTGGACTAGATGACCTCATGAGGTCCCTTCCAACCCTATGATTCATATATCGTAACTCTGCAAGTCTGTTTAATAGAAATTATATTTATAACCAATTTTCAGCAAAACTCCACACTGTAAATTTGGCACTCCATGTTGACTGATGCACTCCATTCTGCATTCTTAATGAAACTTGGTTTAGGTGTATACTGTGTAATTCCATTTAGAGGTGTGAACAAGAAGTGTGAATGAAGGGTGTGTGTGGGGTCAGTCTCGAGGCCCGCCTGTCCTGATGAAATGGAAGTGCAACCTCAATGGCTGGACAATGTAGAGAATTCCCAAAGAAACAAGATGGACTCATCCAATAAAGAAAAAACTAAGTATAACCAAGAGAAGGCAAAAGTCAAGCGTCTGGTGGTCCGTGATCACACAGGAGCCATGAGGGAACATGACACACCGAGGCCCAGAGACCTACATGAGAGCTGGCAAGTATAAAAGAGGGATGAGAAAATGGAAAGTTGAGGTCTTTTTTTCTAATTACCCTCTTAAAGCATCAGATTCAGCTAGGCTGGCTCACGCAACACATACAGGGACTGGTAATTATATCACACAAACTCTCAGAACTTCTTGGGTAGGACCATTTGTGTGTGACCGCTTTTTGCCATTCTTGTTTTTACAACAAACGTGGTCTTGTGCTCATGAATAAGTTCCTGCTAGTGTTTTCTTTTACAAGTATAACATACTTGCATGAGCAAATCCTGCATAGGTGTGCAGCATGATGGGGCTACTTTACCCAAATGATTGCTTTGGTGGGTGCAGGGTTACAAATCCCTTCACTTGTAATTGCTGGGTAACAAAAGGTTGCCTACTTTTTGTATGAACAAATGGCAGCAGAATTGTACCTAGCCTGGTCAGATAGATGGGTTGCTATCATCTGAACAGAACTGGCTATGCAAGGGAGTCAGAGGCCATTGTGCTGTGTGGGTTGGCTGATAAGGGGCGTGTGTTGGAGATGGGGACAACAGGGAAGATTTTGAAGCACATGTGTGGCTTAACCATCACCACCCACCACTGACTGAGTAGAAGGACCGGGCTTCTGTAGCCTGCACTGTGCATGAATTCAGTAGATGATCCTATTGGTGCTTTCTGACCTTAGTCTATGAGTCCATGAACCGTCCCCTCCCTTAGGTTGGGTTGAGCTCTCAAGCTAATGAAGACTGCATTAGGAACATTTTGTTCTGTTAAGCATTTGCTAGACGCAGACATCGTCTCTCATGGCAGAGGGAGGCTTCTGCGTGCTCTTGTTGTGCTTTGGCAACAGACAGCCTGAAAATGGAAGGATATGGAGACGATCAGCAGGGGTCCTTCACAGGGATGACATGGGAATTTGTGAATCATTTCAGCAGTGAGTTAGGTTCCCCTACTATGAGCCGGTGGCCACTAAGAGCCAGGAATCAAAGAGCTGGGTGGAGCTGAGGGACCGTGTCTTATTCCCAGACCCTTACAGCCTCCGGGGCGTTGGCAGCCTGAGTGCTGCCAGCTCCCCTCACCCTGCTTTGGGGCTCAGCAGGGCAGGGGGAGCCCATGTAATGGGTTGTTAAAAATCGTGTTTTGGCAAATTTTGTTGGCATTGCATCAGCTCCCCCCAGCCTGCTTCTGAGCAGGGCATGGGGAGCTAGCAGGAACTAGGGCTGAGCCCTGCTGCTGCCACCTCCTCTCACCCTCCTTTGGAGATGAGCAGGGCAGGGGAAACCAGTGGCAGTGGTGGCACTAAGGCTCAGAGGCTGCAGTGGTCCAGAGACTATATTGGAGCATGGCAGCTTCCAGACTGCTGAGCACTGCCATAGCCAGCTTGCTTCGCCTTGTTCAGCCTGAGAACAGGACAGTGCAACCTGGCAGCAGTGGCGCTCTGGCTGGGAGCTGGGTGTTATGCACCAATTTTTGGTAACACACCTCCCAACTCTTTGTGACACACTCTTGTGTCACAACACAGTACTTGAGAACCGCTGCCCTAGGCTACCACTAAGCGAGGACTAACAGCAACGCTTTCCACTGAAGCCAGGCATGAGTGTCATGGGCAGGAGCTTGTCCTTGTTTGGCCACTGATGCTTCCTCTTCCTGCCAGCTCCTCGTGGCTCCCTCAGGCTGCCACTGTTTCGCTTTCACTGTTTCGTCTTCCATCTCCACAACCCCTGCTGATCTGCTCTTCACACCTGGCTCTTTTTTTCTCTCTGTCTCCATTTTCCCTTCTCCTTCATCCTTTTCCTACTCTCCCTTAATTTCTCCTTTTTCTTTTTTCCCCCTTGTCTTTCTGCCTTTCCTTTCCATCCCTTCCCTTCCTGCTCATCTTTTGTCCTCCCATCCCACTGATGGGTGCTGCCATCTAGGTGGATATTGCAATTGGGTTTAACTTCTCCCCCCACAAGTCAGTCACTTTCCTCCCACAGTCCCATGGTTCCCCGCAGAGCAGCCCGGCAGAAAAAAGAAGAGACACTTAGAATCATAGGGTTGGAAGGGACCTCATAGGTCATCTAGTCCAACCCCCTGCCAGAGGCAGGACCACTCCCACTAAACCATCCCAGTCATGGTTTTGTCCAGCCGGCCTTAAACACCTCCAAAGATGGAGATTTCACCACCTCCCTTGGCAGCTCATTCCAAGGCTTCACCACTCTCCTAGTAAAATAGTTTTTTCTAATATCCAGTCTCGACCTCCCTAAGCACAACTTGAGACCATTGGTCCTCGTTCTGTCCTCTGTTATTACTGAGAACAGTCGAGCTCCATCTTCCTTAGAGCATCCCTTCAAGTAGTTGAAGGTTGCTATCAAATCCTCCCTCAATCTTCTCCTCTGCAGACTAAATAAGCCTAATGCTTTCAGTCTTTCCTCCTAGGGCTTGTGCTCCAGCCCTTTAATCATTTTGGTTGCCCACTGCTGGACTCTCTCTAGCATGTCCCTGTCCTTTTTGTAGTTGGGAGCCCAAAACTGAACACAGTATTCTAGATGTGGCCTCACCAGTGCAGAGTAGAGGCGAATGATCACATCCCTTGATCTGCTGGTAATACTTCTTTTGATGCAGCCCAGTATGCCATTGGCCTTTTTGGCAGCAAAAGCACACTGCTGACTCATATCTAGCTTCCCATCCACCATGACCTCCAGCTCCTTTTCTACACTGCTGCTACTTAACTGAATGTTTCCCAGCCTGTAGCAGTGCATGGGGTTTTTCCGTCCCAAGTGCAGGATTTTACACTTGTCCTTTTTGAAGCTCATAAGATTTCTATTGGCCCACTGTTCCAATTTATCGAGGTCTCCCTGAATCCTGTCCTTGCCCTCCAACGTGTCTATTGGTTCCCCCAGCTTGGTGTCATCCGCAAACTTACTGAGAATGCAGTCTATTCCATCATCGAGATCATTGATGAAAATGTTGAACAGAACCGGCCCCAGGACCGACCCCTGGGACACACCACTCGTGACTGGTTGCCAGCTAGACATGGAACCATTGATTCCTATGCGCTGAAACCGTTGATCTAGCCAGTTTTCTATCCACCTTATAGTCCACCTATCCAACCCATACTTCCTGTGTCTTTCCTGAATTACTTTTTTCTCCCACTGCCCCTCTTGGGAAAGTTCCAAGTGTTTTCCATCCCAAAGTCAGAGGGCCCCATAGCTTCCCTACAGGAGACTAAGGGTGGGAATTTGCCCGTGACCGCCAAGCCCAGTCTGGTTGATGAGTGGCCTGCATAGCCTCACAAGCTGAGACTTATCACATTTTGCTAGGGTTCCAGTTTCTGTTACACTGCATATCTTCATTGACGTTCCCCATCATATTGTGAGTCTGTCACAGGTTGCACACTTGTGCACCCTGGGTTATGATCTATATGATTTTCCTGTTCACTTGTACATTGTGATTGTATGATTTGCTGCCAATTACACCATGCAATGTTTTTTTTATGGGTGCTCATGGCCTATTTGATATGATTACTATGATATGTTTCCTGCAGCATCATGCATGTGCACAGATGTGTAGCATGTTTAGCATAGCTCAGGGGGGCTGGGAGACAGACAGAGCTCTCTCACAGCAAGCAGACAAGCACCTAGTGAAGACAGCAAAGATATGCTAATTGAGGTGTCTGCGAAGAGGCAAAGGGACCATCTCTGCTTGGAAGGGAAGGGGTGAGAAGAATAGGGAACAAAGAGCCACCTGAAGGATATTTAGGGGCTTTTGGTCTGGGACTCTCCGCCTGGAAACAACTTCAAGAAAGATCTTGGCCCTGCATGACCTCAGGCAGTGACTGGCTGTGCAAACATCTAACAGCTGAAAACCTTGCGCATAAACGTGTTTGGATTATGAGGTTAGTTTAAGTAGAAATATTAGGTTAGCATGTGTATTTTGCCTTTTATTTCCTTGTGGTTTCTCCTGATTCATTTATATTGTGATTCTTCCATGATTGGCCATATTGTCACTTAGAATTATAATCTGATCAACAAACTAGTAATTGTTTTATCTAAAGCTGTGTGATCTTTAGAGGGTGTGAGTGAAGAAAGCTTGGCACAATCCATTTCTTTGTTAAATGGACAGACTTGAGGGTATGGTGGTTGGGAGTGGGTCCCAATCTCTGTAGACAGTGGCTCCTGGTATGATAACTGGAGCTAGGAGGGCTTGCTGGGGGACCGCTGTTGAGTAACCAGAGACCATACACCTACCGCTTGGGACCGATTGCACGCCAGAGGGGACTGACTCAGGAGTGAGTGGTCACTTGACAAAGCGAGGTGAATCAGGATTCAGGAGTGGGAATTGGGAGGTCACAGCCGCACACTGGACAGGATCTGGGGAGCAGCCTGTCACAGAGTCCTTTCACCTATCACATCCTCTGGTCTGAAAATGTGATAAGTCTTGGTTTAAGACTTTGAGGCTATGCTGGCAGGTGAAGTGTGCCCCTCCATGCATCAGGTGGGTGCTGAGGCTGCTGGCCATAGGCCTTCCACTCTGGTCTGCTGGTCCCACCTGGTGCAGCCGTAGTACCAACCACCACACGAGCCTGCCCTGGGGTGTCCCAGGGTGGCAGTCAAAGTGTGGCTGTCTCGCCTTATGGTTCAGGGATGATGCTGGGCAGGGCAGCCAGAATCATGATAGAACTCTGAAGGAACCAGCTGCCCCCCCACAGGCTGGTGCCCAGGGCCATGGCCTCCTTCGCCCCCCCACCCCTGTGGTTCATCACTGGCAATTGGTTGACCCAAGGCAGAGAGGTCTGGGGTAGGTATGGGTGGTAAAAAATCCATCTGCTCTCTAGCCACATAATGATCACCCCCCACTGGCCCCATCTGCTGAATGCATGAGTAACACATAGGTGAAACTGAGGTACACACAGTAGTCACAGACTATGCCTACATTGGGGGGGGGCCTTGGAAGTCAGCTTAACCAGGGTGACTTTAAGTTGAGCTTGTTAAGTCATCTTCAGGTTATGTTTGCACTAGACACAGTGCAGACATAGCCGGGGCCGCCCCACCCCCTGCCCTGCCCTCGGTCCTGATTGGGCTTTCAGAGCACAGTCTGGCTCTGGGGCTGCAGGCAAGCGGCTGGCAGCTGGCTCCCTGGATTCCCAGCCTCTTGTGGCAGGTGGTGGGGCCTTAGATCTGGCTCCCACCACCTGCAGAGAGGCTCCCAGCTCCTCTCTGAGGGCAACGGGGTAGGCAGACGGTTCCTGCAGCCTGCAGAGAGAGGCTGGGAGCCAGATCTGGCCCACAGTTCCTTGCCGCAGGTGGTGGAGTCAAGAGCTGGCTCAGAGCCCAATCTGGCCCTGAGCTGCTTGCAGCCCCAGGCATTTCAGAGCCTAGTCGATTTCACAGGCTGTGAAATTGACTAGGCACCAAGCTTCCCGCCCACCTGGCCAAACGGCTCAAGGCCAGATTGGGCTCCCAGCCCCTTGCTGTGGGCAGTAGGAGCTGGCTTCCAGCTCCCAAAAGCCTGTGGCTGGTGGCTGGGAGCCCAACTGGACACTTAGCCCTTTGATCCAAGCCTCTGCCACCTTGACGTTGGTGGCTGGGAATGGATTGGGCCCCTGGAGCCTGATGGGGTTCTGGGAGCCTGATTGGGACTGAGGATGGGGCAGGAGGCGGGGCCCAGGGCTTCTTGCCCTGTAAAGTTGACTTAAAAGCTTAAGTCAACTTACAGGGAAGGAGTTGTTAAGTCAACTTAAGCAAGTGCTAGTGTAGGTGTAGCCAGAGAGAACACTAAGAATATCTGCACTTCTTCACACAGACGTACTCTGGCGTGGGGGTTTCATGCCTGGTTTTTATGTTTATGAATCCTTCTTGTGCTTTTTTCCCAAACTAGTGATGGGTACTTCCTGTCTTTTAATAAAAGGTCTACACCAGGGGTTGGCAACCTGGAAGAGAAGAAGAGGCATTTTTAAAAATTCCTTCCATAAGCAAGTGTTTTGAGAACTGCAATGGGTGTAATGTCCTAGTGGGAGGATCTGGGAGCTGGGCCAGGGCACCTGCTGCAGGGCCCCCTAGTGGGGAGCAAGGGGTAGCCCAGAAACAGGAGCAGACCCTGCAGGCTCCCCCAGTAGTGAGAGGAGCCTAGAGTCTGGGGTGGGTCCTGTGATGGAGCACTCCCCTCTTTCCTCTGCTCATAGCTGATCAGGACTCTGCTACCATGGAGTCTTCTCCCATCCAGCCCAGTTCTGCACACTACTGTGTAGCCAGCTCCCAAATCCAGCCTCAGAGGGTCTGACCCCTGCTCCATCTGGACTCCCTTGTGGGGTTCTCCCTCCAGGACGGTCCCAGGAAGTTCCATTAAGAATTAACTCTCAGCCAGTGTGGAAGTCAGAGGGTTTATTAGCAATCCAGTTCAGGCAGCATCTAGGACAGTTGGCTATCAGATTAACCAGGAGGAATAACAGTAAAAACCCAGGATGAGAAGGCACGTGCCCAGGGATCCTGCCTCTCGGACCCCCATTTTCCTCCTACCACCCACTTTCTCCAGTCCTTTGTTCTCCTTCCTGGGCTAGATAAAAAACACACCCCTTGGTCCAACTGGCCGCAACCTGTGTGACCAGTGGGGGGGTCCAGGTAATGTCTGCCCAAAAGCTCATTTGCCCCCAGTGGCTCTTATCACACACCCATATCCTATCACCAGAATACAGGAACAGAAAAGAAGAGGAGTGAGATTATCCCTCATGGCATCCCACATTAGTCCAAGAACAGTTTCCTACTTCATCACAGGTCTCTCAATGGATGGGTTGGCGGGTGACCCAGGAGCTGCAAGGGAGCAACCAATGAACTGCATGTGGCTCTGGAACCACAGGTTGGAGACCCCTGCTTTACACAGATCACCCAACTTTCTAGTCTTTTTCATCATGTTCTTTACTGTTTATATAGACCTTTCCACCAGTCATTTGCTTCAGGTAATTTGGACTGGAGGGTTCATGATGAAAATCCCAATCCGAGGCAAATTACCTGAATTTTGCATTTGAAAATTGTGGCCCATTGTCGCTGAAGACCTCATCAGGAATTCCATGTCTGGAAAAAAATTCCTTTCATGCCAGTGATTACTGAATTACTATTACTACTGTTCAGTGTGCAAATTTCTCGATATAGAGAGTAATTAAGTAATCCTTTGAATGCCAGGTAAATAAATCCCAACCTACCTTCACATAAGGGCTCTTTGGAACAGGATGGGGTCTAAGTGTCTCTGCATGTTGGCATGGCCTGTATTTCAAGCATGAAAAGCAGTTTCTTACCACACTTGTGATGTGGTTGAGCCATGGTCAATACAGGCAGGGGCATTGCTCGTGCTAGGCACTGGCGGCATGAGTCCCCAGATCCAGAGCCAGTGCCTCAAATCCTGTGGGCAGCAAAGGCTGCCCTCAGCTCCTACCCCATCTGACCATGACCCTGGCCAGAGATCTGGGACTGTGCCGCCAAAGTGGCAGCCTGCTCTGGCCCTGACCCCAGCCAGGGTCCCTGGGCTGGGCCACAAATGGCAGCTGGATCCAGACCCAACCCTGGCTGGGGACCCAGGACCAGGCCGCTACAATGGCAGTATCCATCCCTGACATTGACCAGGGAACCAGGGCCAGGTTGCTGCATCAGCCTGATCCAGCCCCTACCCCAGCTGTGGACACAGGGTCAAGCCACCATGGCAGCAGCCTGATCCAGCCCCAACCCTGGCCAGGGACTGGCAAGACCTGGCCCTGACCCAGGCCCCAACCAGGTACCTGGATCTGCTGGCTGTGGCAGCATGAGCTGGGGCCATCGGCTGCAGGAGCTGGATCTGGCCATGGTCCCTGGCCAGGGAATCAGGGCTGGGTTGGGGCCAAGGGATGGGGCCAGCATGGAGAGGAAGGCTGGGCCCAGTCCCAGGCCTCAAAGGTTTTTAGGAGCCAGTGACGCCCTGAATACAGGACCTCTCACACTTGTTCTAAGAATAAATGGACACAAACTGGATATCAGAAATGGCAACATCCCTAAACCAGTAGGAGAACAGGTTAATCTCCCTGGACACTCAGTAGCAGACTCAAAAGTTGCCATACTTCAACTAAAGAACTTCAAAAACAGACTTCAGTGTGAAACTGTAGAGCTGGAAGTGATTTGCAAACTTGACACAATCACAATGGGTCTGAATAGGGACTTGGAATGGTTATCTCATTAGAAAAAGTAATTGTCCCTGTTCACACATGCTCACCTTCTATTCAACTGGTGTGAATGGGCCTCATTTACCCTAACTGAATTGACTTTGCTGGCACTTGCGCGCTCAATTGTAATGCTTCTCCTTTATCCTGGCATTGTATCTATACCTCTCAACTGTAGTTTCCCCGTCGTGCATTTGACAAAGGGGGTTGGAGCCCACAAAAGTTTACGCCCAGAGAAATTTGTTAGTCTTTAAGGTGCCACAGGACTCTCATTGTTTTCACTAGTCTATTGATTAGGATATGATTTTAAGTGAGTATATAGCAAATCAACGTACAATCCTTTCAATAAATGAGTCAGAAGTGACCAATAAAAGGTATAAAAAATTCAAACTATTCTATTAACACTGTTTCAAGGTTACACTTTAGTTTATTCTCATTTTCTTACCCACAAGACTGTTTGGATGGAGTTTAGTCAGTCTTGGCTCTCGTGGCCACCGGGGCAGGTTCAGTCTCTTGGAGTTGCTTCTAAGATGGTGTTGCTCTGGTCCAAGCCAGTATCTTCTCCCAGTTTTTCTCTTTGTTTTCCAAAACCCGCTCAGTCTGCTTTTGTCCTGTACCACAGTGACTTCCTGCCTTCTTCCTGAGCTAGGTAATCTAGTTTGCATTACCTTTGTCTTGTAATTCTCCAGCCAATGTGCTAGAAATATTCCTGAGAGTCTGTACTATGTAACAGGCTTCACACCTGTACACATATATGAAGCTGCAGGAAACATGATACTATAATAATCATGTAGAATATACTATGCACATTCATAAAGGAACCTGGCATGCCATACTGGGCATCAAACTATATAATTGGATTGCAAAAGTGAACTGAAAAATCATATAGATCATACCCTAAGGGTGTACAGATGTGCTTCCTGTGACAAACATAAAGGAAAACTGTTGAAAGAAGAAATATTTAGTTCTCAGTCTGAAAACATAATGTGATAAAATTTTCAGGGAATCAAAAATCAGTAGGAAAAATCACTCAAGGTCAAACCAAAAATGAGAATTGGTTCAAATTTTCAGTGAACCAGCAAATCATAAATAAATATGATTTCAGGTTGAACCTTTTTGTTTAGATTTCAAACATTTTAAAAAAACAGCACTTTCAAATCATAGAATGGTCCTTTATCAAGAAAGTGAAACAACTCTTTTTGGAAATGTCTAAATGAAATACTTCCATTTTGTGGGATTTGGGGAGGGTTCTTTTTTTATTTGTGTGAAATTGACCCACATGTACAAAACTTATTGGTGTTGTTGAATTTGCATTTTTCAGCAAAAATATTTCTGTGTGAAACTTGCTCTGGACAGGCTGATGTTGGCTGGAAGAGCTGCTGGTTTGTGTGTTGTCCTGCAGGCATCAGTAACGAGAGTCAGCTGAGTTCTAAAGGGGCAGCTGTGTTAGTCTAGTTCAGCAAAAGAAGCAAGGAGCCCTGTGGCACTTAAAGACTAACAGATTTATTTATCGCGTGAGCTTTCATGGGAGAAAATCCCACTTCACCAAGCACTTTGAAGATGGGCGAATTTACAGAATAGGATGAAAATAAATGCAAGGGTATATGAGTCATGGGATCAGGTCATGCAGTAACAGCAAATCAGAGCAGTTGTTACAATTCAAACATTGGGAAACAGCACATAGAGGAGGGTGAAGTTGAATCACCTGTTGTAATGGGAAAAGAATCCATAGTCATGATTTAATCCTGTTTCATGCAATCTAATCTGCATATCAATTCTAATTCAGCCGTTTCTCTTTGAAGTCTTGCATTGATTTTCTTGATCACAGTCATTAACAAGTTCTCCACAGAGTGATTAGAAAGATGGACGTGCTCAGCAACTGGTTTTTGTGCGTTCTGATTTCTGATGTCAGTTTTGTGCCCATTTATTCTTTTGCACAAGGATTGTGCTGTTTGTCCAATGTATAAGGAGTGGGGGCATTTCCGGCACATGATGGCATAAAACACATTAGTGGATGAGCAGGTGAATGAGCCCTTGATGGAATAGCTGGCTTGATTAGGTCCTATGTCGCTATTTTTTTTTTTTTTGTGTGTGTGCAGATATGTGGGCACAGCTGGCAACATGGTTTGTAGCAGGGGTATGTGCCAGCTTTAGTGTTTCTGTTGTTAGGTCTGTAGTTGGTAGTGAATATCTGTTTAAGGTTAAGGGGTTGTCTGTAGGTGAGGAGAGGTCTGTCTCCCATGGCTTGAGAGAGTAAGGGTCAGCTGATATCTTCTCTTCTCCAGAGAGTCTCACACTGTGCTCGTCACTGAGGTATCCAGGCGTGTTGCAGTTATCACAGAGAGGACACAAAGTCACAACTGTCAGGGAAATAACCAGATCCTCTACTTCTCATACAAATATCACAGGTAGCTTCCAAGTGTTTCCCACACTATGGGTCTGAGCTGGAGGGAAAGGGAGGAGATGTAATATTAAGTTAGATGGGACTGTTGGCTTCACCCAGGGCTGCTGTTCCCAAATGGAGCTCTCCTTTCCTGCTTCCCCCTTCCAGTGAGATTCTGATTCCTTGTCAGCTCTGGTGGAGCTGAAGAATGTCCCAATCTATGTGCCAAACTTGGCCACCCTGCCTTCCCTGGCTCCCAACCTGGCCTTGCCTCTGCTTCCACAACAGCAACAGGGTATCCTAGGAGAGAAACAGACATTGGGGTATGTAGATAGCTGGGCGGCTAGATAGATAGATAGATAGAGTTTATGGGAATGGATAGATCCATAGGTGTGTGGCTGGTGGGTGGGAGGTTGAGTAGATAGGAGGGTCGATAGTTCATTTACCGTTTGTAATAGAGCAGGGTGAGGTAATAGGCCAGGAAGAATCCAGTTGCCATGAATACGAGTTTGCAGCTGATTTCAATAAACACCCACGTGCTGTTGCCTGGGGTATCTGGAAACACCAAGAGCCTAAGATAAATCCCTCAAACCCTGCCCCAACCTTGCCACCGCCAACCTGGAGCAAGGTTAGAGTTGGCACCCCCAGAGGAGAAAAGCAACGTTCCCAACCCATCTGAGCCAGCCTGTCCTTGCCTGGGGGCAGATCAGAGCTGGTGCCCCCCAAGATGAACCACCACCAGCTGTCTGAGCCAGCCAGTGCCTGCCAGAGGTCGATCAGGCCCAGTGTCCCCAATAGGGAAAAGCTCATGCCTCACACCCTGCCCTCTACTGGTACCTGGGAATAGCTGGGGGTTGCTCCCGTTGGTGTGTTCACACAGCAGTCTTTTTTCAAAACAACAGAGGTTGTTTCAAAATAAGAAAGGCCACGTTCACACGACGCATTGTTGTTTCAAAACAACTTAAACCCCAAGTGGGGACAAAACAACGTTGTTTTGAAACTATTGTTTCGAAACAATGCCATCCGAACATGTTGTTTCGAAACAATGGTGACTCATTTCGAAATAACTGTTGTCTGAACAAACTGTTAATTCGAATTAACTTATTTCAAAATAAGGCGTTATTTTGATACAACTTGTATCGAAACAACTTGTATCGAAATAACCCCCTGTGTGTGAACATAGCTATTATGTCTAGAGATGGTAATTTGAATAGTCCTCCTTAGAGCTGAAAAACTCACAGCAAGGCACTAGGTTGGAGAGTGCTCTACATGGACCCCTGCCCCCCCTCCCCTGATGGAACTTCACCCAGGACCATAACTACGGCAGGGCAAACGGGGCTTTACTTCAGTCACCTCGGAGAGGGTCCTTTGATCTGCTGTATCAAAGGGCATGTTCCCTGCCACTCGCTCCAGGTGCCGATCGTTGTAAGGGGCACGTTCCAAGGGGAACGCCCTGGGCACTGATATGACTAGTTGCAGCGCTGGCTTCTCCCCATCACCTGCAGTGCAGAATCCCCCACAATCCCCTAGTTCCTTACACTGCACGTGCACATTCAGGGCCTGGCTGGCAGAT
This sequence comes from Podocnemis expansa, assembly GCA_007922195.1. NCBI lineage: Eukaryota > Metazoa > Chordata > Testudines > Podocnemididae > Podocnemis > Podocnemis expansa. The sequence continues at coordinate 634,425 of ML682132.1, forward strand.
CCATTGGGATTCTTCGCCCAGCATCGATATTCCCCACTGTCCCCTCTGCTGAGATTTGACAGGTCCAGGCGCCCGACCCCTCCCTGGCTGGTACTCAGGGTCTTGTTGGCTTTGACCCAGCTTAGGATAGCTAAGGGACTGATGTCAGCCTCACAGATCATGGTCAGTGAGTCACCCTCCTGGCTCTCCACATCGTTGTCATCTCCCCGTACGTCTAGGCCTGGCAGTGGAGAAGATGAGCAGACAGGTAAGGTCCTGCCAGAGGTCCCCCTCCCAGGAGCCAAGATGCAGCCATCTCTGGGGTGGGAAATTGGGGCTGGGTATACAAGGATCCCTTTCCCAGTGCCTAGGTGTGGCCACTCTCATGCTGGGCTCACAGACTTAGTGCCTGTCCATGGCAGCAGGTCTCCATTGCAGGGATCGCTCCCTAATCTATCTATCTCCTCCTTGCTGCCCAGCACCCCCTGGTGCCACCCTGAGATTCAGAGTCAGGGGAACCTGCATCCCCCACTGCCCTCCCAGTAGCCCTGAGGCTTTCTCTGGGGTCTCCCCTCTGGGCCTAGCCTAGTCTAGCCTGGCTGAGCCTGGCCCCTGGCTCTGGGCATGGGCAGAGTAGGACCTAGGACATGCTCACGGATTCCTGGACTTGCAGCACAGCCTCTCACCTGGGTATTTGTTCCTGGTCAGGGTCCAGGTGATTTTGGGGGGCCTGGGTGTACCTGCAAACACAAACCAGATGAAGTGTTGGAGGCTGGACAGCACTGGGGAAATCTCTGGTGACTTCTGGGGCTAGACATTGATCCTCCTTGGGAGCTAAGCAGGGAACAGGAATGTCCCTGAATGTCACAAACCACTGGGCATGAGCTGTGGGGGGAAATGGAAGCAAGAGGCCGAGTTACCCAACCCAAAGGGTGCCTGACGTAGCCCAAGGGCTGAGTTAGGGTTATTCCTGGGAACCAGAACCATGTGAAATCGAAACCCAATGGGCCAAAATTAAAGGGTCCAGAATGAGGCATAACTGGTGGATGCAGTAACAAGGGCCAGGCTCTTCTGCTTGTCACTTGCTAGTGCCTTCTGACAGAAATCCTTTGTTGCTGGAGGACTGTCACCACCTTGATGCCAGTGTCTGCTGGGAGCCGGATGCTCAGTGTCCCGGTCTCCAAAAACTTCTTCATGAGTGTGACCAGATCTGAATGACACTGGCCTCTCTACTGGCTCTGGCTGAATCCCAGCCACACCCAGGACATCAGATTCATCCCTTTGTGGGTCCCCTGCCTCCCCCTGTGGTTCATCTCTCTCCTGTCCCTTGCTTTTGTCTTGAGTCTAGTGTCACTGGCCAGCATGAGTATTTTTCAGTGATGCCACAAGCCTGTGCCCCAAGCAGTGGCTAAAAGGCACCCCAGCAGAGCCAACACTGAGACCATTGACAAGGCCTCAGTGGGCAGGTCCATACAGCAACCAGAGCCCAATGGTGCATTGGGTCAGGCTCAGGCTTTAGGTCTGTGATGGCAACCTGGAAGTGTAATGGGAGGCCAGTGTAGACATGTAGCTGGGGCTGGCATCTGGACTCCAGCACTGGGTCCCTCTTAAATGTCTCTGTTGCTGAAGGGAACGAGGGACTTGGCTACAGTGAAGCCCAGCTTGATCCTTCCCCTTACAAAGGCAGCCACTGAGTTTCTGTCTGCCCTGGGTCGGCAATGTGGGGCTTACAGGCCATCAGTGAGGGTTTGCCCAGGGCTGGGTCAGCTGAGGTTTCTGGACATGATGCTGGGCACAGGTTCAATACTCGTTAGTACCTGACAGTGACACCCTGTTCCACTGAGAGCATCCACAGCTCCAAGTAGCAGGCTGAGGTGCCCAGCGGAGTGTGAGTTGGGTGGAGCTGGGGGGCAGGATTGCAGTAGCCCAGAGGTAGCTATATTAGCAGAGGGGTCTCTGGGCAACTGGCATGCAGGGGCTGGGGTCACTCACATCTGACTTGCAGCCAGACGGCTCTGCTGGTGGAAGAGTTCTGTACTGAGCTGTAAGTCACCACAGGTATGTTTCTTATCATCAGGACGGGTGTGAATCTGACCCTGGAGCTGTGGGCCCTGGTGCCATTTGCCAGCTGGGCTGAGACATCCCTGCCTGTGTCTCTGAACAGCCCTGTTCAGATTATTCAGGGAGAGGTTTCAGACCAGTGCTCAGGGGTCCTGTAGGTCATGGTCACTGTTTCTCTGAACACCAGCATGTCTGGCAGCCCCTGCGCTGGTAAGATTTGGCGGGAATTACCATGGGACATGGGCCTTCCCCTCTAATGCCGGCCCAGATCCAGGCCCAAAGCAGGGCTGGCTCAGGGGCCTGAGTGGAGAGGTGGATGTAACTCCACTTACGCAACACAGAGACCCGAGGCTCAGTGTAATTTTGTTTGTTATAGTAACTGGGAGTCAAGCGGTAGGTGTATTGCAGTGTTCCTCGCTGGACTTTAAGGAAATATCTCCCCTCATCTGCCCGTTGGATGTTGTTGATTTGCAGGGAACAGTTGCCGTGTGCCAGATCCCCTACCAGCTGGAACCGGCCCTGAGTCTCCTGTGACACAACCTGGCTGGGGTCACTGCTGGCCACAGGTGGCTCCCGGCCCACTATTGCTGGGTACTTGTACCAGTGTCCATGGAGCTGGGTATAGGGATTCCAGGTGTCATACTCGGCTGGGTACGTGAAGGTGCAGGGGATGAGAACGCAGAGACCCTCCTGCACCGACACCGACTGTGGCACTGTCAGGGAGAAACCAGGTTCCTGGCCCAGGGACCCTGCAGGGGACAGAGATATAGATCTGTGACCCATGGAGAGAAAAGACCAACCCTGAGATCGCCCACCCAGCCCTGCTGGTGATCCTCACTCCCGACCTGTAGCTCTCATGAGCCCAGGCCTGAATCCTCCACCACCAATCACTACATTTAGTTTCCACACATACATGGAGCCTCCTCCCTGCTCCCTACCTTCTGGTGCCACACTGGGCACTGGGTCCCCTCCCGCTCTGGCCACTCTCTCTACCAAGCCAGGCACAGACTGGGCTCTTTTCAGTGTGGGCTCTCCCCCTCCCCAGTGTTGGGGCTGTGGTCGCCGCTTACTTACCTCTCCAGAGGAGGGCCAGGATCAGGGCTCTCAGCATGGCTGTAGGGGGGGCTGCACCCCTAATTCTCCAGGGTGGCTCCTGAACCACAAACTTCCATTCCCTGGCATCCTGCAATAATGGCAGGGATCTGCCCATGGTTTGGGTGTTTGGTTGGGACAGACCTAGAAACAGATGGGAGTCGGAAGGGTGAGAGCAGAGGTCGTTTGGGTGGGGGCAGATCAGTGGGACCATCAGTACAGCCAGGTTCTGCAAGGGTTGATCCTGGGGCTGCTGGCTGATCCGTTCCCACCCCACCTCCCCAAATTCCCAATTCATCAGATGATCCCAGCATACCATGGGCCAAAAAATCCCTCCATTGGTGAAAACTGAAATTTTCTCTAGGAATCATGTGGTGGGGCAGAAAATCAAGAGCTGGTGATGGGAGCTAGTTGGAAACAGAACTGCTCAGTATCTGCCTCACTTCAGTCTTCTCCCAAAGAGCAGCCTGTAACTGGCTGCTTGGAGAAGTTACTGCAGACAACAGTGAGGGACAGAGAAGCAGATGGGGATGTGGAAAGACCATGTCAGACATCTACTGAGCTATTTGAATATATTCAAATGAGTGGGGATGGGGGCTGATCAGTGGAAGCTACTGAAAGAATTAGCTGAAGAAAACTCCTTGGTGCTGAAAATGAGATTCTCCTTTGAGCACTGCTCACATCATTCAGTTACAGGTGTCTACGTGCCGCAGCACACAGTAACTTGGAAAGTCTTTAGCATTAGCCTGTCAGGTCACAGCACACGGCCAATGCTCCCTCCACGCCACAACTGTGGCTATATAGGTGACCGTGACCCTGACGCTCCCAGTTCCTTTTTCCGCCATCAGTGTCAGTTCAGATCAACATTATCTTGCAAAACGCAAGCGCCTGTCTTTTGTGCGAAAACTCGAAATACCAGGATTCAAGCCGTGCTTGGGATGCTGCAAGGCTTTCCCGATGGACGACCCACACGAGAAATGCCTTACCTGCTTGGGTGAGTCCCACCTCGTGGCGGAGTGCTCCATTTGCTGATCCTTCAAGCGAAGGACTCAGCTGGAAAGAGAGTGCCATCTCCTCCTAATTTCAGGGAACAGAGCCGCTCCGCCTGAAGGAGGCCGAGCCACCAGCGCTCTGCCGGATGCTTGATCAGCTTGGGCTCAAGATTCCTGCCAATCTCCAGTACTGGGCTAGAAATCTCGGCCCTCTACGGTACCTCCTCAGCACCGACCTCGCTGGTCCTCCAGTAGCCTTTCAGCCACCCCGAGTAGCGCACAGGCTCAGGCACCGATCCGCCAAGGGCATTCAAACCTGGCCCTGGTGCAGAACAAGAAGCAGTGGACCACAGCGGCACCACCCCCTTCGGCACCACTGGACATGGCACCACCCCTGGCAGCACCGCCGCTAAGCCCAGTACCGCCGTCAAGCCCGGTACCACTGGACTCGGCACTGTCGATGATACTGCTGCTTCTGGTGCCATCACTTCAAGTACATCAGACTCGGCACCAGCAACACCCGCACCGATACCGGTACTGTCGCAGGCCTCTTCACCCTTCTCCAACCCAGTACTGTCAAACCTGGCACCAGGCCCAAGTACTGCGGCCCCGCTTCATCACTCCTCTGAAGAACTCTCAGTACTGGACTTGGATGTTGGGGGGGAGGTTGTCCAGGTAGTCCTCTGAAGACCCTATTCTTCCCCCTCAGGAGGAGCGTCCGAGAAAGCGGCCTCGAAAGAGCTCCATGTCACCAGGCTCAAGGGGAAGGTGCCCATCAGGAGAGGTCTCTACTCCCCCCATGATGCCTATGCCGCCGTCGAGGTCACCGCACAATGAGTGGACCCTCGAGTGGCTGAATGCAACGGCAGACGATACCTCCTTCCGTTATGCTCAATCACTGGTGCCGGAGTCCTTGGATTTCTCCGATGACGAGCCAGACCATGATTCTACCCAACGTAGCAGATCAAGGGCCCAGTCATCCTTGTCGCCCAATGAGCGCCTAACCGACATGTCTGCCGACCATGAAGGAGATTCCCGCGTCGAGCAAGACCTCCTCCGCTGCATAGTGGTGAATCTGAAGCTGAAGCTAGGTGTGATCCAAGTGGAAGATGATTCATAGAATCATAGAATCATAGGGTTGGAAGGGACCCCACGAGGTCATCTAGTACAACCCCCTGCCAAAAAAAGCAGGACCACTCCCATTAGATCATCCCAGTCAGGGTTTTGTCCAGCTGGGCCTTGAACACCTCTAGAGATGGAGATTCCACCACCTCCCTAGGCAGCTTATTCCAATGCTTCACCACTCGCCTAGTAAGGAAGTTTCTCCTAATATCCAGACTGGACCGCCTCAGCTGTAACTTGAAACCATTGCTTCTCGTTCTGCCCTCTGTTACTACCGAGAACAGTCGAGCTCCATCCTCCTTGGAGTAACCCTTCAAGTAGTTGAAGGTTGCTATCAAATCCCCCCTCAGTCTTCTCTTCTGCAGGCTAAATAAGCCTAGTTCCTTCAGTCTTTCTTCATAGGGCTTGTGCTCCAGCCCTTTGATCATTTTTGTTGCCCTCCTCTGGACTCTCTCTAATTTGTCCATGTCCTTTTTGTAGTGGGGAGCCCAAAACTGGACACAGCATTCCAGATGTGGCCTCACTAGTGCAGAATAGAGGGGAATGATCACATCCCTCGATCTGCTGGCAGCGCTTCTACTGATGCAGCCCAGTATGCCATTCGCCTTTCTGGCAGCAAGCGCACACTGCTGACTCATATCCAGCTTCCCATCCACCATGACTCCCAGGTCCTTTTCTCCAGTGCTGCTATTTAGCTGATCACTCCCCAGCCTGTAGCAGTACATGGGGTTTTTTCGTCCCAAGTGCAGGATTTTACACTTGTCCTTGTTGAACCTCATGAGATTCCTCTTGGCTCACTGCTCCAATTTGTCTAGGTCTCCCTGAATCCTGTCCCTGCCCTCTAGGGTGTCTACCGTTCCCCCCAGTTTGGTATCATCCGCAAACTTACTAAGTGTGCAATCTATCCCATCATCAAGATCATTGATGAAAACATTGAACAGAACTGGCCCCAGGACCGACCCCTGGGGCACACCACTTGTTACTGCTTGCCAACTTGACATGGAGCCATTGATTCCTACACACTGAAACCGTTGATCTAGCCAGTTTTCTATCCACCTTACAGTCCACGCATCTAACCCATACTTCCTTAATTTGCCAATGAGAATGCTGTGGGAAACCGTATCAAAAGCCTTGCTAAAGTCAAGGTATATCACATCAACGGCTCTTCCCGCATCCACAAATCCAGTCATCTCATCATAGAAGGCAATGAGGTTGGTCAGGCATGATTTACCCTTGGTGAATCCATGCTGACTGTTCCTGATTACTCTATTTTCCTCCAAGTGTTTCAGGATGGATTCTTTGAGAATCTGCTCCATGATTTTTCCAGGGATTGAGGTGAGGCTGACAGGTCTGTAATTCCCTGGATCCTCCTTTTTGCCTTTCTTGAAGATAGGTACTATATTTGCTTTTTTCCAGTCCTCTGGCACCTCCCCTGTTCGCCACGAGTTTTCAAAGATAATGGCCAACGGTACTGCTATCTCATCAGCCAGCTCCCTCAGCACCCTCGGATGCAGTTCATCCGGCCCCATGGACTTGTGCACATCTAGTTTCTTTAAGCAGTCCCTAACCTGACCTTCTGTCACCAAGGGCCTCTCTTCTTCTCCCCAGTCTACCGTACCTAGTGTAGTGGGCTGGGAGCTGACCCTGCTTGTGAAAACTGAAGTAAAAAAAGCATTGAGCACTTCAGCTTTTTCCTCATCCTTTGTCACGAGGATGCCTGCCCCATTCAGTAAGGGACCTACACCATCCCTGATCCTCTTCTTGTTATTGATATACTTGTAGAACCCCTTCCTGTTATCCTTCACATCCCTTGCTAGTCACAACTCCATTTGTCCTTTGGCCTTTCTGATTTTATCCCTGCAGTCCCAAGCAATGTCTTTATATGCCTCCTTAGTCATCTGTCCTAGCTTCCACTTCCTGTAAGCGTCCTTTTTATGCTTCAGCTCAGTGCAGAGCTCTCTGTTAAGCCACAGTGGGCGCCTTCCACATTTGCTGTGCTTTCTCCTTATCGGAATTGTATCTTCCTGTGCCCTTAGCAGGGTTTCTTTAAAATGCACCCAACTCTCTTGGACACCTTTCCCCTTCAGATCAGCCTCCCAAGGGATCCTGCCCATCAGTTCCCTGAGGGAGACAAAATCTGCTTTTCTGAAGTCCAGGGTCTGCGTTTTGCTTCTTTCCTTCTTTCCTTTAATCATCAACTTGAACTCAATCATTTCATGGTCACTGCTACCCAGGCTGCCATTGACTTCTACTTCCCTGATAAATTCTTCTCTATTTGTGAGCAGCAGATCGAGAGGTGCAAGGCCTCTAGTTGGTTGCTCCAGCATTTGTACCAGGAAGTTGTCCTCAACACTCTCCAGAAACTTCCTGGATTGCCTGTGCACTGCTGTATTGGCCTTCCAGCAGATGTCAGGGTAATTGAAGTCCCCCATGAGAACCAGGGCCTGTGCTCTAGAAACTTCTGTCAGTTGTCCATAGAATGCCTCATCCACCTCCTCCTTCTGATTCCATCTTCGATGAATGTCATAGAGCCCCGCTGCCTAAGGTAATGATTCCCCTGAATGCTGGGGTGTTCTGCATCGTCCAGGAATGCTGGCAAACGCCTTCTTCAATCCTGCCAGTGTCAAAGGTGGTGGAAAAGAAATACTCTGTTTCCCTGGAAGGATTCCCCTTCCTGTTTCACCACCCGGCCCCAGGATCCGTGGTGGTCGACGCAGTCAACCAAAGGGAGAGACAAGGCCAATCCAGCTCCATGCCGAAGAACAGAGAGGTGAGGAGGCTTGACCTGTTGGACAGGCAAGTTTACTCCTCTGCTGCCCTACAGCTGCATATCTCAAATCACTCAGCCCTGATGATGCGCTACATCTTCAACTTGTGGGAGGCTCTACGAAATCTCTGCTCAGCCGTCTCCAAGGAGTGCCTGAGAGACTTCAAGGCAATGCTGGACGAAGGAGAGAGAGCATCCAGGGATGTGCTCGCGGCAACCTGGGATGCAGTGGATACAGTGGTACGTATAATGGCATAAGCAGTGGTGATGTGCCGCTTGGCCTGGCTTCAAAATTCTGGCCTCTCCACACAGATGCAACAGATTATCCAGGATCTCCCTTTTGAGGGTCCCGACCTCTCTGCATCTTCCACAGACACTAAGCTACATGGTATGAGGGACTCGAGGGCTGCACTGCAGTCCTTTGGGATTTACACTCCTCAACCCGTTAGGCGCTCCTCGAGGTTGCACCAGCTACAGCAGCAGTTACAGCAACTGAAACAACAGCTGCAACTGCAGACCCAGTTCCCGAGATCTCTCCAGTTTCCCCAACGCCATATTGGGGACCTGGACAAAGATAAGGGCCAATCAGGTAAAGGGAGTAAGCTTGGCGCCTCTCAGTCAGGATGGTGCAGGCAGAGATTGGACTGCTCGTTGGGCTGCAAACAGTGTTTTTGATGGTTCCCCCGAGGGCAGCGCTCCACAACCCCTGTGCTCCCCCTACTGCCTCCGCAACTTCGCTCCACGATAGACCCGTGTCACATGAGACCAGTGGGTTCTCGACACAGTGGCGAGGGGATACCACATCCAGTTCCTTTTAACCCTTCAGGACAGGAAACTGCCCCCTCCCACAGCTCCAGAAAACCCAGATCTGCTAAGCAAGCTTGAGGTCGAATGCCAGAAGTTACTCTCCCTCAGAGCCATCGAAAAGGTTCCCGAGACAGCGCAGCAAAGGGTTCTATTCCCACTACTTCCTAGTCCCCAAGGCCAATGGGGACCTACAACCCATTTTAGACCTCAGAGCACTCAACAAACACATAAAGAAAATAAAGTTCCGGATGGTCTCCTTACCACAGATTATTCCCTCCCTGTCCCCAGAAGTTTGGTTTGCAGCCCTCCACCTAAAGGACTCTTACTTCCACATAGGCATTCGGCCCCACCACAGGTGGTTTCTCAGGTTCGTAGTGGCATGACGCCACTACCAGTTCACCACTCTCACTTTCAGGTTATCGCTATTTCCCAGGGTATTCACAAAGTGTCTTGCACCTGTTGCAGCTTTCTTACGCAGTACGGGTATAAGAATCTACCCCTATCTAGATGACTAGCTCATAGTGGGCAAGTCAAATCAACAGGTACAAAACCATGTCAACCTGGTAGTGAACCTGTGCGAGTTCCTGGGCTTCTGCATAAACCTAGAGAAGTCCAAGCTTTGCCCCACTCAGGACATAGTTCATCGGGGCAGGTTTAAACACCAGACAGGGAACCACGTCCTTGCCCCGTCAAGATTTTGGTCCATCTGCACCATCATCATGGAGCTCCAGGTGGCCAGGCTGACCACAGCGCGTAGGTGCATGCAGCTCTTGGGACACATGGCAGCGGCCATGTCTGTAATCCGAACAGCCCGCCTGCAGTTGAGACCGTTCCAGCTCTGGTTCGCCACAAGCTTCTGACCAGAAAGGGACTGTCTGGGCAAGGTACTCTCTGTCCCAAAATATGCCCTGGAGTCCCTCCAAATCTGGAGGGACCCCGACTTCGTGATGGGGGGAATTCCGTTCAGAGAGTCCAAGCCATCAGTGACCCTGATAAAGGATGCATCTGACTCGGGCTGGGGAGCCCACCTGTCCGGGGGCCTCTCCACACAAGGTGTTTGGAATCCCAAGGATAGTCTCCTCCACATAAATGTGAAGGAGGTCCAGGCTATCAGAATGGCCTGCATGACCTTCCTAGACCAGATCCAAGGCAGGGTAGTCCAAATCCTCTCAGACAATACAGCAGCCGTGTTCCACACCAACCATCTATGGGGAATCCGCTCCTCAGCTCTATGCGAGGAAGTTACCAAGCTCTGGCAACTAGCGATAGACTATCACTTCACACTGACTGCCTCCCACCTACCCGGGGTAGACAACATCATAGCGGACTCACTCAACAGGAAACCCCTGGCAAATCACTAGTGGTCTCGCCACAATGAGGTTTTCTCCCTGCTGACAAACAGATGGGGGAACCCTCAGATCGACCTCTTCACCACGGGGCAGAACCACAAATGTCCCCAGTTCTGCTCCCTCCGAGGTCGGGAGGAAGGTTATCTCAGCGATGCCTTCCTCCTCAATTGGTCGGGGGCCCTAATGTGTGCCTTCCCTCCAACTACCTTGATCCACTGGGTGCTCCCAAAGGTCCTCGCAGATGAGGTACACATCATTCTGATAGCCCTGGACTGGCCCAGACAACACTGGTTTCCCCTCCTACAGGACATTTCCTGAGGACTCGGCTATGCCTCCCACAGTGGGCGGACCTCCTGATACAGGGCTCGGGACACCTTTGGCACCCAAACCCGGGCCTCCTGCACCTGACAGCCTGGATGCTCTCTGGCTCAGCAAGCAAGAGAGGCGCTGCTCGGATAGGGTTAAAAAGGTCCTGGTTGGTTTCAGGAAAACCTCCACCACGTCCACCTACATGGCAAATTGGAATCACTTTTCTGCTTGGTGCCGTGACAAAGACATAGACCCTACCTCTGCACCAATTCAGGCAACTTTGGATTACCTTCTTGATCTAAGAGAGAAAGGCCTATCTCTGTCCTCACTAAAAGTCCACTTGGTAGCAATCTCGGCCTTTCACCAAAGAGTAGATGGGGCTCCACTCTTTTCACACCCCATCTGACATAGATTCCTGAAAGGGGTGGAAAAACTTTTCCCCCACACCCGTAAACCCACTCCACAGTGGGATTTGAATGTTGTGCTGCGGGCTCTGACAGACCCGCCTTATGAGCCCTTGGACTCAGCCACCCTGCTCGTACTGTCCTGGAAAGTGGCTTTTCTAATAGCAAGTACCTTGGGCAGAAGGTTCTCACAGTTATGAGCCCTGTCCTCTGAACCTCCATATACGGTTTTCTTCCCAGAGAAGGTGGTCCTGCGTCACCACCCTTCGTTCTTGCCCAAGGTTGCCACCCCCTTCCACATGAATCAAGAAATCTGCCTGCCGGTCTTCTATCCAGACCCTCAGGTGACAGAGAACCAGAGACGGTGGCACACCCTGGATGTGAGAAGAACGCTCCTAATCTATATTGAGCATACACGATCTTTCCACAAGACCTCCCAACTGTTCATGGCGGTCACTGAACACATGAGAGGCTCTCCAGTATCCTCCTAATGCATCTCTAAATGGATTGTGAACGGCATTAAAGACTGCTACGGAAGGTCAAAAACGCCTGTCCCAGAGACTGTGAGAGCCCACTCTAGTAGAGCTCAGGCGTTTTCCACGGTCTTCCTCGCTAAGGTCCCGATCCAAGAGATCTGCACGGCTGCTACATGGTCCTCAATGTAGAGTTTTAGGGGAAATTATAATCCAATAAGGAGAGGCAGCATATTTAGAGCTGTACTAGGAGTCTTTATTGAAAGAGAACTGAGAGCGAGAGGACCCAATAGACAGGTTTCCCCAGCACCTAAATGACCCTCCCATTTATCACTATGAAAACCCCAATGACCCTAGGTAGTCCAAACCACCACATATTCCTTCTCCTCTAATGAAAAAGCTATCCCCCCCGAATAAAGCCCTCCCCCCCCCAGAAAGAATAAGAATTAAACTAGGAGATGAGGGTAGGCTGCCCCATCTCCGGTGAACCCCCGGGGAATTATTCTGCCCCATGAAGAGGGGGTCACCACTAGCTAAAGATCCAGCCGATTAGGAGGCCTTCTGTCTCGAGGTGGATTACGGCGAACTTGTGGTGTGTCCACACCACAAGGTGGTATTGGTGGTGGTGTGACCACAGGTACTGGGGAAGTAGCCAGAATCAGAGAGGATGTTGTGTCCGGTTGGTCCAGGGAGGCTGAAGGTGTTGAAGGGTGGCTGGAGCAGGAGAGACAGAAATAGTAGTTTCATGCTCTGATGTTGTATCATCAGTAAGGGTGAAGTCAGATATGTCTGCTGGAGATGCATCTTCTGGATGGATATGACGGAGAAGCAGCTGATCTACAAGCTGTCACCAAACTAGGCCACTCGCTGTCCAGACAGAGTAGGAAACAGGTCCTGTCTGGGCAATGACCGTTGGTGGGACCCATTTAGCTCCTGAAGCATAGTTTCAAGCGAGAACTGGATGTCCAATATTGAAGGTGGCTTTGTTCTTGGGGAATGTCTGCTGACCTGGTCCTGCTGTTGGCTTTGAACCACTTGCCATGTGTCTCATGGTTTCAACAAATCAAAGCAAGAGTGCAACTGCCATCCCATCATCAGAAAAGCTGGAGATGTCATAGTTGTAGCCTGTGGAGTGTTTCTGTAGGTGTTGTCCATGCGCTTCTGAAGAGGAGAATGTCCCTTTGCAGATTTTAGAGCTTGCTTCATAGGCTGTGTTCACACGCACAGGGTTATTTCGAAACAAGTTGTGTCGAAACAACTTGTTTCGAAACAACACCTTATTTCGAAATATCTTATTTTGACTTAACAAAATGCTAATTCGAAATAAGAAAAAAAGCGGGAA
>ML682132.1:652121-679632 GCA_007922195.1 Podocnemis expansa
TCCTTCAAATGGGCCAGCAAAATCAACATGGATACGTTGCCATGGCCTTTCGGGCCAATCCCACGGGTGAAGAGGTGCCAACTGAGGTGCATTCTGGACGCTCTGGCATGAGGTACAAGCTCTGGACGTTTCTTCAATGGCCCTGTCTAAGCCCGGCCACCAGAAATAGCTCCATGCAATTTCTTTCATGCGCACTATGCCACAGTGACTTGAATGGAGCTGTTCCAACAAACGTGGTCTCAATGAAGATGGGATAATGACACTCATATCCCACAACAAACACCCAGATTGGGTCGATATCTCTTTCCTCCTAGACACGTGGGCCGGAGGTCAGGAGAGACCTGAGAGTCAGATAAGAACATTCCATGCATCACGAAATCCATAACTTGCGAGATTACTTGGTCAACCCGTGTTGCTTTCTTCACTTGAGTTGCTGTGACAGGTGTGTTTTCCTCCTGTTCAAAGTAAAAGATTCCTTCCTGACCCTGATCCCTATGGTGTGCCAGTAAGGGTAGCCTTGAAAGACCATCAGCACTGTAATGCAAAGATGATTGCCTATACTTGATTTCATATGTGTATCCAGAAAGTATCAATGCCCATTGTTGCACCCAACTAGCAGCCAGATGTGGGATGCCTGTGTGTGGCCCCAAAATTGATGTCAGGTGTCAATGGTCAGTGAGAAGTGTGAACTTCTTTCCCCACAGGTACTGGAGAAATTTCTGAACGCCAAAAACAATGCCCAGTGCTTCATGTTCAATTTGGGCATAGTTAGTTTCTGCCTTGGTTAAGGACCGTGAAGCAAAAGCAAAAGGCCTCTCTTCACCAGAAGGCATAATATGTCACAATACAGCCCCAACTCCATAAGGGGAGGCATCACAAGCCAACTGTAGGGGCAAAGATGGGTCAAAATGTGTCAGAACCTTAGAGTTCACCAGTGAGCATTTAGCTTCATTAAATGCAACATCACAGGCTTCAGTCCAGTTCTAGGCCTTTTTCGGCTCAAGAAGCTCATGTAGGGGTTTCAGGAGTGTTGCTAATTGTGGAATAAACTTGCCAATAGTTTAATGAGCCTAAAAAAGAGCAAAGTTGGCTTACATTCTGAGGTAGTGGAGCATCCACGATAGCCTTAAGCTTGGCCGGAGACTTATGGAGACCATCAGCATCAATTATGTGTCCTAAATATTCAACTGAGGGCTGGAAAAACTTACATTTGTCTCTGTGAACACGCAGCCCATACTCTTCCAGTCTTTGCAGAGTAGCTTCCAGGTTCGTAAGGTGTTCCTCCTCATTTTTGCCCGTGACCAGGATGTCATCCGGATAGCACTGTACTCCTGATAAACCACTCAATATCTGATCCTTTGCCCTTTGGAACAAAGCTGGGGCTGAAGTAATGCCGAAAGGTAAATGACAGTATCTGTACAACCCCTTATGTGTTACGATTGTCAACAATTCTTGAGATTCTTCTTCAACATGCACCTGTAAGTACGCTTGACTCAAATCAATCTTGCTAAATTTTTGTCCTCCAGCCAAACCTGTAAAGATGTCCTCAATGCTGGGAAGAGGATATTGTTCTGCACATAACACTGAGTTGACAGTGACCTTGAAATCTCCACAAATCCGAATGGAGCCATCCTTCTTCATTATTGGGAAAATTGGTGTCACCCACTGGACGTGAGTAACTGGCATTAAGACTCCCTCCTTGACTAACCGCTCCAAGTTTTCTTCCACCTTGGGTCTGATGGCAAACGGCACCATCCCAGCCTTCAAACATTTTGGTTGGCAATCAGGCTTTATATTTAATTTCACAGTGATTCCCTTCATGCTGCCTAAGTCTTCACCGAAAACAGCAGCATGTTTCATTAGTACCGCTGCTAGATTTATGTCTTCTTTAGTCAACTGATGCACTTGCAACCAATTGAGTTGGATTTTCCTGATCCAAGATCTTCCCATTAGGGCTGGGTAATTCCCCTTTACCACAAACAGTGGTAGCTTTGCGGTCTGTCCATTGAGTTCTACTTTCACATCAATAGTACCCAACAGGGGAACAGTCTCTCCAGTATATGTCTTCAAAACGACTACTATCGGCTTAAGTGGCAGATGTCTAAAGTCCTTCTCATACACAATGTTAGAAACTAATGAAACTGCTGCTCCAGTGTCCAGTTCCATGCGTATAGGTTTGCCTTCCAACACAGATGTTACCCAGAATTTACATGGGCCAGCTGTTATAGACAAAACATGGAAGGAATCTTCATCTTCAGATTGGGTGTCACTATGATCACCTGTATTCTGCTCTACTGCATGCAGAATTTCCCTTTTAGTCCGCCAAAACAACAGCCCATTTTTCTCAGGTCTGCCTCTTCTGTTTGGCTCACCTTTCCTTTGTTTTCAGGCACGTTCAATGTGCCCTCTCTTACCACATTGTCGACACAGTAGTTCTTTAAACCGGCACTCAGATGCGAGGTGGTCCTGCTTCCCACACCGGTAACATTCTTGTCTCCCCGGTGCCCTGGGGGCAGGTTGTAGGGATACTTTACGGACACTGACCCCCGATCTGTTGCATGTCTTGGGTGACGCGTTCCATGGAGACTGCAATTTCCACAGCCTTCTGCAAGGTGAGTTGACCTTCAGTCAATAGGCATTTTCATGTTGATTCACTGTGCAGGCCACACACCAGCCTGTCACGCAGCATTTCCTCTAACATGGTCTTGAAGTCACAGTGTGATGCCAGCTTCCACAGAGCTGCTACAAATTGTACAACTGATTCACCTTCCTCTTGGTTCCTTTGGTAGAACCTATACCTCTCTGCGATTACTAGTGGCTTTGGTGATAAATGTGCTCCCAGAACTTCCACTAGGTCCCTGTAAGGTTTCTGATCTGGCTTCTCCAGATAAAGCAAATCACATAGCAAATTATAAGTCTTAACTCCAATGACAGTTAGAAAAACTGGTACCTTCTTCTCATTAGTTATGTCATTTGCTATTACAAAATTTTGACATCAGGCTGTATATGTCTGCTACGAATCTGCCGAATGATCATATTCTTCAAGGGTTGTAGTCAGTAAAGCCATGATGCCCTCTTGTGGTTATTGTTTGTTTCTTCACTTAACAGCAGGCAGATCAGCTTTCAGAATAGCCAGCTAGCCCTTAGGCAAACAGATCAGCTTTCACAGCTACAACCCAACCCCCATGCAAGCAGTAAAATAAAGTTTTGCTTCTTACATTGCATTCTGATTTTCCAAAGTTGACAGGATTGTTGAGGATAGCCAACTCTATCACAAATCCCACCCTCTGTCACCAGATGTAGAGTTTTAGGGGAAATTATAATCCAATAAGGAGAGGCAGCATATTTAGAGCTGTGTAAGGAGTGTTTATTGAAAGAGAACTGAGAGAGGGAGGACCCGACAGACAGGTTTCCCTAGCACCTAAATGACCCTCCCATTTATTGCTATGTCAACCCCAATGACCCTTGGTAGTCCAAAACACCACAGTCAATACATCCCTTCATGACGCACTAAGCCATTGCCCAACAGGCTAGAGATGATGTCACTGTGGGCAGAGCTGTACTCAGTGTGGGTAGACTGTAACTCCTCCCACCATCCTTGGGTACGGCTAGCAGTCACTTGTAACTGAATGATGTGAGCAGCGCTCGAAGGAGAATGGTTGGTTACTCACCAGTAACTGTCCTTCTTTGAGATGGGCTGCTCACATACATTCAAGTCCCTCCCACCGTCCACGCTAACGGAGTTGTCAAAGGCATACGGGACTGGGAGGGTCACGGTCACCTATATAGCCGCAGTCGTGGTGTGGAGTGGGTGTTGGCTGTGCGCCCCGGCCTAACAGGCTAACGCTAAAGACTTTCCGAGCTACCGTGCGCTGCGGCATGTGGACACCTGTAACTGAATGTATGTGAGCAGCCCATCTCGAAGAAGGATGGTTACTGGTGAGTAACCAACTGTTTACAAACTCATGGGATGGGAGGAGATGTCCCAAAGGATAGGAGACAGGTTAGCGAAAGGCCCATCTATGAAAGGGGCATAGAAGGAGCTGGGAACTATAGATGAGTCATCATATGCTTAATATCTTGGATTCTGTAGGAGCAATGTATAAAACATGTGATTTGGGAATACCTGGTGGATGAAGTATTCTCTGCTAAATGAGATTCTCTTTCTTTACAAAAATGGTACAGCCAATTCCTTCTCCCCACTCTTCTGAGAATAGGGGTATCTGGTTCTCACCCTTCCTGTGAGAATGGTGTGGGCCAGTCCCTTCTCCTCTCAGGTGAAGATGGCATGGGCCACTCCTTTCTTCCACTCCAGTCTGAGAATATTGTATGGGCACTCTCCTTGCTCCTTCCCCTTTAAAAATGGCATAGGCTGCTCCCTGCCTCCTCACCTCTATGCCTGTCAGAATGGTACAGAGCTATCAAACCTTGCATCCCTGTGGAAATAGTAAAGGACACTTGCTCGTTTTGCTCCTCTGCCTGAAAACTCTTTCCCTTCCCTCCTGCAACAACCCTGGTTGGCTGCTCTTCTTCTCAGGTGGGGCCAGCAGGCAGGGCAGCCAATTAGAGGGGTTGGTTTCATCATCTGGGTGAGAATGGAATTCTGCATCCTTGCATCTGGACTCTCGTGCAGTGAGCTAAGTGGGTTTCAGCCTGGATTTCTCTAAAGTAGTGGCTCTCAACATTTTGTGTGTTGTGACACACTTGGTGGCGTATCATGATCCTACAGGACATGCCAGCCAACCCCCCCAAGACTAAATCCAGCCATCTTCCTGGCTCTCCACAACACATTTACTGCTCTATGGAAACATACTAATGTGCCCCAATATAGGGGCTGGGTACTGCTGCCCTAAAGACTCATTCCTTGCTCCCAGCCCAAGGCAGGGTGGGCTAGGCCCCTCTGCCTGGAGCTGGGGGAGGGGGCAGGGGATGGGTGGTGTCAAGAGACCAATTCCCATTCCTGTCTCTCAGGGACTGTTGTGGCCCTGAGCAGGGTCTGGTATCCCCAACAGGCTGCGTCTGGCAACAGCTTCCCCCCAACTTTGAACTGATTCATGTCCCATGTGAGGACAATGGGGTGTTTACACCTACATGCTTCTCCATAGCTGCCCCCTGCACAGTGCCTACACTTTCCCACACTCAATTGCACCTTCCTGGGGAAGGGGAAGCCCTGAAAACTGTATTTCCCACCATCCCTAACTGCCCTGCCCTCAAAGGTTTGTGGGAAGGAGGCTCAGATATGAGAGGTGAGGCACTCCCTGTTCTACATATCCTCTGAGTCTGAAACCTCCAAGGTTATTTCCATGGAGGAGGAGCCCTAGGGTAAGACCTGCTTGGGTTTGAACAGCACTGGAACTGTGGGGATGGGAATCCTAGAGCTGAGATATCAGGTGGCTGTGGGTCAGGAATGAGGGGCACTGACCAGTTTCCAGAGACCATCAATGCCCTTCCCCCTTGGTTCTGCTCACCACTAGACCTGTAGAGAGGAGCCCAGTACCTGTCCCTACACTGTGCGCCTTGGGGTTCACTGAGTCAGAGCCTGGGAAAGTAGCACGCATAGGAACCTAAAAGCAGAAGTTGTGTAGGCCTGTTACCACCCTGCAACAGGGTCATGTGACATATTACTTGTGGGGCTGGAAATAGAACGCAGGAGTCCTGGCTCTCGACTCCTGGCACTCCATTATAACACACATCTTACTTGCCTCCCAGAGCCAGGGACAGAACCCAAGAATCCTGGTCTGAGCCCCTTGACACCCCATTCTCTTCCCATAACTGGGATGGAACCCAGTAGTCGTGGTTCATGCTCCTCCCCTTGCTTCTTTAAACTTTATTTCTGCTTTTTCCAGCCCATGCCCAACCCACCCAGGGCCCTCCTACCCCCTTATCTGGCTGCCAGAATGCTGCTACTTGGCCTCGCTATAGGCTGAGGCTCCCAATTGGTAGAGCCCTGCATGGATACAATTACATGGATCCATATCCAATCTGCATCTGCAAGAAATGGGCCCGTGGATATGTGTGTTGTGTCTGCGGATGTGGATATAATGCAGATATCCGCAGATATCCGCATATTTGCAGGGCTCTAGCTCTGTGAAGATAAAAATATGTGGACCTATATCTGATCTTCATCTGCAAGAAACAGTCCATGGATATCCATGTGGTATTTGTGGATGTGGATATCCGTGGAAATATGCATATTTGCAGGGCTCTACCAATCGGAGCATGCTCAGGGTGGAAGATTTTAAATCTCCCAGCTTGATGCAGCCCCCTGCCTGCCAGCAGATTGTTTCTTCAGCCTGGGTAGGGGCTACGGCTGCCAGATGTGGCTCCCATGAACCTTAGAGGGAATATTGCTGCCCCCCTGCCTCACTGCCGGTACCAGCCCGACCCGGGAGTCTGCTGACCTCCACCCCCGGCCTCAATGCCAGTTCAAGTTGGGGTCTGTAGCGCCGTGCCCCTGCCAAAGGCTGCAGGACAGACCCGCAGCCTGCCTCTTTCCCAGCCTCACTGTTGGCCCAACTATGGGCATGATGCAGCCCCTTCAGCTGATCCTCACTGCCAGCCTGGCCTGGGGCCTGCCCCATTTCCCTGGCCACCCCCTTCCCCCGGCCATGCCACTGGCCCACTGGGCCCAGGCCAGGCCAACCTGGGGTCAGCTGCTGCTCTCACTGCCAGCCACACACAGGGCCTGTCCCCCCCCATCTGTGCCGCCTGGCCACGGGACCCAGGGCAAATGGAGCCAGGGCCCCACGGTGCTCCCCCTCGACCCCCACCACTGCTGCCAGCCAGACCCAGGGCCTAGGCCAGGCCAACCCGGGGCCTACCATGGCACTCCCCAGCAGTCACACTGCTGCAGTCGGCCCAACCCAGGGCCTGTGTCCCCACCCCCCAGCTGCACCTGGCCATGCCACTGGCCTATGGGGCTGAGACCAAGCTGAGCTGACCTAGGGCCTGCTGTGGCACTCTCCCTTGGCCCTGCCACCACAGTCGGGCCCACACCCAGGGCCTAGGCTAGGCAGACCCGGGTCTGCAGTGGCACTGCTGCCCAGGCACTCCACCACTGCCAGCCACACCCAGGGCTTGCTGCCCAGCCCCAGAGGACACCAATCCCTGGCCACGCCGCATGGCTTGTAGGCTGGACAGAAGCTTAGCTCCACTCTCCCAGGCAGACCTGCTTCTGCGTATGCGCTGCCTGAGGAAAATTTATTCGGGGCCCCGCCAGGGAGATTCAGGGCACAGGTCCCACGTGCCCAGTGTCAGCAATGCCCCTGCTGCAAACATTAATCACTTACTCAGAGCAGAGATGAATTCACCATTGGGATGGGTCAGCTGAGAACAGCACACTGGAAAAATAGGTGCCTGGTTAGGACGGATAGCAAATCCCAACTCCAATGGAAAGAACAGGACGTGTGCGGAGACGCATCTGACAGGGTGCGGATGTGACTATCAGGGTGATGGCTAGAGTGAGATGTGAGATTTCAAGACAGGAAGGGGAAGTCTGTGTAAATCTGTCCCTAGAAGGTCTTCCCCAGCTTGGTTCCAGATGCTGGAAGTCTCTGTGGTTTTTGATGTAGAGTGATATTGTTATGCAGAAACAGGCCATCTGTCACATACAGCCAGCTTCTGGCTTCCCTGAAGGGGGCCTTATTCATGGGTTGTGGTGGTGGAGGAATGGAGCATCGGGCCTTTTTCCTCTAAAGGATGTTGGCTCTGATATGCACCAGGGTGGGCAGCAGGTGGGCTTTGTATTGTGGGAGGGGAATGCGACCCTGGGCTTTCACCCTCTGAAGTCTCTGAAGACAGCAGATATCTGCAAACTGTAGCTGGTTTCCTGAGCACAGATGTTTTTTTCTCTCTTGGTTCCTCAAACACCCTCCACAGCTACTGGGAACTTTGAGTCTGAGGCTTTCTCACAAACAGGTGCGGGGGCTATTTATACAAGGACCCCTCATTTGGTGATGTGCAAAGGTTTGGCACCCCTAGTGCATCTCTGGCATTGAGGCCACCCTATTGGCCAGGGCAGCTGCCCCCTCCCAAGTCTCCCACCCCAACCCAGACTCCCAGCTGGATATAGCCTCCCCTGCCCCATGCCACTGGAACGTCAGTTATGTCCCCCTGAGTGTGGGCACCAGAAAATTGGTTGCTGAGCCAGTCTTGCAGAAGAAGCTTCCAGTTGGTGAGATGGTGCTGATGAGACCCATGGTGAGCAGGTGAGTGGGTCCCAATGAACACTGGGGCATGGATGCTTGGATGTGGATCCCCAATCAGTGGTGGGGGAGAGAGTTCAGGGCAAATTCTTGTTAGGGTGGCAGGTACCAGGCCTAGTGGTTATAACTCATTCCGTTGGATCCATGGGGTCAGGGCAGATCAGGATCAGGGCAGATCCCCAGTGATTGGGGTGAGATCTGGGGCAGGGACCCTGGCTCTGGGCCACAGGGGCTGACCACTAGTTGAATGAGTTACATTTTTGCCTCAGGTTAAATCCCATTTGGTTTTAGACTCTTTCTAATTAGCTGCCTGTGAGGTTTTCCTGGATTGCACAATCCTTTAATAATCAATAAATCATTGAATAAATGCACGTTTCTGTGGCTGCACTCTAGTCATGTCCCTTGTTCTCTTCAGCCACAGAAAGATTTAAAATAAAAATCATTTAATAAATAAATTGTTTAATAAAGGAGTCATGAGTTATCGTGAGTAAATAAAAAGGTATAAAATGTATGCTAAATGGTGACAGGCTGCTCCCCAGATCAGGTCCAGTGTGCCGCTGTGATCCCACCCCCAGTTCCCACTCCTGAACCCTGATTTGCCCCTCTTTGCCAAGTGCCTACTCACTTCTGAGTCAGTCCATTCTGGTCTCTGGCATGCAATTGGTCCCAAGCAATGGGTGTATGCTCTCTGGCTACTCGAGGGATGGTCCCCTAGCAAGCACCCCTGGCCCCAATTACTACACCAGGAGCTGCTGTCTACAGACATTGTGGCCCACTCCCAACCACCATTCTCTCAAGTCCATGCATTTAACAAAGAAATGAATTGTACCTAGCCTTCTTCACTCACACCAACTAAAGATCACACAGCTTTAGATAAAACAATTACTAGTTTGTTGATCAGATTATAATTCTAAGTGAGAATATGACCAATCCAGGCAGAATCACAGTATAAATGAGTCAGGCATGACCATAAGGAAATAAAAGGTAAAACATGCATACTTCCCTAATATCTCTACCTAAACTAAGCTCATAGTCCAAGTTTATGCTCAAGGTGGTCAGCTGTCAGATGTTTGTACAATCAAAATCTGCCTGAAACCAGGCAGGGTCCAGATCTTGTTTGAAGTTGTTTCAAGATAAATATTCCTAGGCAAAAAGCTCCAAATCCTCCCAAGTGTTTCCTTTGTTTCAAGAAACCTGCTCTGACCACTCCCTTTCTGGGCAGAGGTGATCTCTTTGTCTCATCTGAGCCAGGGAACTTAATTAGCATATCTTTGTTGTCCCCTCCAGGTGCTTGCCCGCTCACTGTCAGGAGAGAGCTCTGTCTGTCTCCCAGCCTCCTGAGCCATTCTCAACATGCTACACACCTGTGCACATGCCTGATGCTGTAGCAAATATGACACCATGGAAATCATGTAGACTATGTTATAGACATTCATGAAGGCACCTTGCATGGCCCAACTGGCATAAAATGTACAATCTCAGTGCATAAGTGAACAGAAAAATCATAAAGAACATAACCCAGGGTGCACAGATGTGCATCCCGTGACATAAACTAATAGCACTATTCCAAGATCACTTTTTAGACTATTATCCTCCTTCTTACCCACAAGACTGGTTGTTGGTGGTATACTGCCAGCTTAGGCCCTCCTGGCCATGTGAATAGGCTCAAAATCTTTTAGTTCTTCTTCGAGCGCTGTTCACACCCATTCTTATTCAGGTATGTATGTGCACGGTTGTCTGAAAGCTTTTTTGTCCTAGCCTGTCCCCGTAGGGTCAGTGGCCGACGCCCCCTTGGTCCCACACCCTGGTGTGGTATATAGGTGGTGCTGACCCTACCCCCCCCTTCAGTTCCTTCTTTCCATCCAAGTGATGGTCTTGGAATTACTTGCCCTTGCATACTTGCAAGCACCTGTTTTTCTCTTCTTTTTTTTTTCTTGTTTAGATCTTAACCAGTCAAGCAAACATCTGGGTAGCTTTTTCTTGCATCAAGACTGAGATTGTACCACAGAGTCCCTCTGCTTCTTACCACTGTGGGGACACATGTGGAACTGGCACAGACTCAGCCATGCCTGGCTTCAAGCCCTGTGCCACTTGTGGTAAGGCCATCTCGTTTAGTGATTTTCATGAGAATTGCCTGAAGTGCCTCGGGGAGGGAGACAGGGCTGACAAGTACCATGTTTGTTGGTCTTTTAAGCCAAGGACACAGAAAGAGCAAGAGAGCCACCTCTAGTCTATGGCTATGGAAGTGGCCCTCTGCCCAGCTTCTGTGCCAACCTCTGCACCAACCGCACCAGCAATGCTGGCATAGAAGCACACTTGGCACAGGTCACTGTCAGGGAAAAGAAAGAAGCCCTGTGGCAGAGTTGAAGGTGCATCAAAGGCCCAGTCATCTGGGGAGAAGCCCCAACATTGGCACCAGTCAGGATCCCCCCCCCCATGGGCATAGGGAGCCTCCCTGCCCAGCGGCCCAAAGGCCCAGCCCATCCTGGCTCATCTACATGGGAGGCCTTTGAAGCAGCAAGAGCGCTTGTGTAACTGCTGACTCCCCCTCTGATGCCCAGGACGGTCGTGTTGAGGGGTAAATCTGCCTTACCTTTGAGGGCCTGGCCCAGAATCCAGGGCAGACCCAGTCCTCTGGCATAGCAAGAACCAGTGTGGGGCATGAGTTGGCAGCATGGGAGCTCATCCCTGGTTTCGGCATCGACACCTGCTTCACTCGTGGACCGTTCCAGGGACTCCCTGCACAGGCACTCCACATCTCCAGCACAGCCTGACTCACTTGCATCAGGTTTGCAGTCTTAGGCAGGGGAAGGTCAGTCAGCTCCCCGCCCCCACATCTCTCCTGGAGACTCCTCCTGAGACCATTTGCCAGTGCCATCTCCACAGTCCCACTGCACCCACTCATGATCCCAATATCTGGGGAGCTCCCAACACCTGGCACCAACGTCAGAGTTCTTCTCCATCTTCTTCCTCGGTGCTGGCCACGATGTGACAATCAGGGTAGTGTTGAAGGAAGCAGTTCACATTAACGTCCCAGCACAGATCTTGATTACAGATCTCACTTTCCCCTCCATCAATGAGACACTCGCCAACCAGGGAGACCCCTGCATTGGAGCACCAGAGAGGCTGACCCCCGTCCCCCACAGTGATCGGCACAGGAGAGAGGACCGCTCCCCCGCATGGGGCAGGAGGTTGTCACCGGCACAGGCCCCTGCACTGCGGACCTTTAAAGCTCAGACTGCACAGTGGGCCAACTGAGGATCTTGGGACACCTCACAAGGAAAGCCCACATCTCCAAGTTTCTAAAGGCCAGTTACGACCCAAGGGAAAGGGGACTTCAAAGGGTCTGAGGTAGGCTCTGACCTAGGAGAGGGCATTTCAAGGATGGGGAGGGATGATTCCAGGGTCCTTTCATCATCATTCCCAGATGAGGCAGCCAGTGGTTAAAGTATAATTTGATGGGCCCCCTTCCCATATTGTTCATGCATGTGTGGGCCCCAGCTCAGGTAGGCATTTGCAACCACTTCTCAGTACCATATGCATTGGTTATTGCTCCATAAAAATAGTGGCCTTGATCCTGGTCTTCCATGCTGCCCATTCAACCCCTCTGCACTTCCCTGACCTTGATCCCAGCCTTACACTGTGCCTCCACCCCTGGCCCCCAGCCCTGATCTTGGCCTCACACACTGCCCCCTCACCCCAATCCTGGTCTCACACACTGACCCCTTCACCCCCCACAGCCACATCCCAGCCTCACATGCTGCCACCTCCACCCCTCTAGCCTCATCTTAGCCTCACACACTACACCCCCCCCCCCCGATCCCGGCCTCACATGCCTTCCCCTTTTATCCCCCTAGATGGTACTTGGTCCTGGCATGAATGCAGAGGACTGGACTCCGTGACCTCTCATGGTCCCTGGCTTTGTTCCCTCTAAACTGTTCGCATGTGCATGTGCACACAGGTTGTGAAAACCGCACACACAACAAAATAAAGCATGCACAAAAAAATTCAGCAGTGCTAATATTTTTATGCTACTTTAAGAAGGTGGTTTCAAGTTGCATGTTTCAAATAAGGTTTTGTAATTTATAAAATCATTTCCATCACCATATCAAAATAAAATTTAGATATTATTTGCATCATGCATACTTGCTTGGTGCTCTCACAAGTTTGATCACATTCAGTGGAGTGTGCACAAATTTGGACACTGGTTCCAAAAATTTGCACAAAAGAAATTTTTTTTGCACACAGCCTACAAAAAATTAGAGGGAACATTGGTCCTTGGCCAGGCTGTGCCTGCCCTGAGCATACTCAGGGCAGGAGATTTGAAAACTCCCCCTGGCCTGGCTGCAGCTCCCAGGCCAGGGCAGGGCAGAACATACATTCCACCTGATTCTTCTATCTTGCTGGGCCCCAGAACTCTGGTCCCTCAAATTTGTGGGCCCTGGAACTGCATTCTGTGGCTTTTCTGGCTTATTTTAACCTCTGGAGATGGCATACCAGAAGTTCTTCTCACTCTGGGAGGACCCCAGGGCACATCAAGAGCTCCTGAAGCATATGGCTGCCAACCTCAACCTCCCCACTGAAGTGGTGAGGAAGGACTTTGATCCCATTTGACGTGGGCAAGTCTATACCACCAGCAAGGGTAGCCAACCGAGTGCATGACAGGGTTCAAAAATCGCTAATGTCCATTAGCAAACCCCATCCTCCCTCCCGCTGGTCTCCAAAGGGACTGAAAGGCAATACTATGATCCTGTGGACAAATTTAGGTACTTGTTCACCCAACCCCACACCCGGGTCCCTGGTAGTGGATGCAGTGAACCAAAGAGAAAGGCAGGACAGCCTGTTGCAACCCCTAAAAATAAAGATGCCAAGAAACTCAACTCTTTGGGGCATAAGGTTTATTCCACCACAGCCTTACAACTATGTATATCAAATCAGAAAGCCTTGAAGGGCTGTTACAATTTTAATCTCTGGAGGTCCATATAAAAGTTTCAGAACCTCATTCCCTCCAACCACACTACAGACTTTGACATCTACATGGAGGAGCGCCTGATGGCAGCCCATGCGACGCTCCTTTCTTCATGGAATGTGACTGACACAGCCAGCAGAGGAGTGGCCTCAGCTATTGCCATGAGATGAGAGGCATGGCTACAAGGGTCAGGTCTATTGCCACAGATGCAGCAGATGATCCAGAACCTGGATCTTAGATACAGTGTCTACTGGATATGCCCTGCAATTCAAGTCCAGGCCCCCCAAAAGAAAACTATCCCCTCACCAACCAGCCGGGGACCCCTTCCACAAGGCCCTCTTGGAGCAGAAAAGCCACAAGCTCCTAAGGCTAGGGGCAACAAAATGTGTGCCCCCCAAGGAAAGGGGAAGGGATTTTTACTCAAGATACTTCTTAGTTCCAAAAGCAAGTGGGGGTCTGAGACCCATCCAAGATTTAAGATACCTGAACAAGTTTCTTCAAAAAATAAAGTTTGCCTGATTTCCTTAATGGCTTAACCTATATCATTCTCTCTTTAGAACTGGTGGTGCAGACTTGCCTATGTCAAACAGGGGATCAAAGTCCTCCCTCACCACCTTGATGGAGAGGTTGAGGTTGGTGGCCATATTCTTCAGGAGCTCCTAGTGTGCTCTGGGGTCTTACTGGAGTGAGAGGGACTTCTGTTATGCCTCCTCATCTAGGGATGATGAGGAGAGGACCCTGGAGTCATGTCTCTCCATCCACAAGGTGCCCTCTCCTGGGTCAGAGTCTACCTCAGACTTTTTGAAGCCCTGTTTTCCTTGGGACATAGTTGATCTTGAGGAGCTTGGGGATGTGGCCTCTCCTTGGGGGGCATTCCAAGATCCCCAGTTGTCCCACTGTGCAGTACAGTTTTTAAAGATCTGTGGTGCAGGGTCCTCTGCCATTGGCGACTTCCTCCCCCATGCGAGGGAAGCAGTCCTCTCTCCTGTGCCAGTCTCTGCAGGGGGATTGGCCTCTCTGGTGCTTGACTTGAAAGATGTGTACTTCCACATCACCATGAGGCCCCAAAAGAGGAAGTTCCTGTGGTTTATGATAGGGAACGAACACTTCAAGTTCACAGCCCCCCCCTTCGGACTCTCCTCTCACCGAGGGTTTTCACAAAGTGTATAATGGCAGTGGTGGCCCACCTAAGGAAACAGGGGGTCCAAATTTTCCCTTACGTGGATGACAGGCTCATCAGAGGCAGGTCCAAGAACCATGTCCGTCCAGCATCAGTTCCACCCAAAGGCTGTTTGACAGGTTAGGCCTCCTCATAAATCTGGAGAAATTAAAGCTGAGCCTCACGAGGGAGACACAGTTTATTGGGGCATCTCTGGACTTGAGAAGGGGGAGGGCTTCCCTCCCACTCTCCAGGTTTCAGCCAATGTCTACCATCATTTCAAAGCTACCTTGCTTTCCTACCACAACAGTGCGGTGTTGCCTCCAACTGTTGGGCCACATGGCAGCCTCCACTTATGTGATAAAAATAGCACACTTCTGCATAAGGCCTCTACACTATCCTGGCTAGCAGGAGTGTATCTTCTTCAGCAACACCCCCGGATTAGGTGGTCACCATCACAGGGAGATCCTAGAGCAGCAGTGTCTAACAGTTTTTTCATACTTGCCAAAATTGTGGCGAATGTGTCAACATTTTCATCATGACAAAAAACCTCAAAACAACCCCCCCAACTGTGTTTTTATAGAATATAGAGGGGTAGAAAAATACACAATAATGCTTCAAATTATTTATTAATATAATTAGAAATAATTGTAATTATAAATAAGATGAACAGATATAAAGCTTAATGGTACAAATTTATGCTTGTGGGTATATACAACGTTCACTATACAATATTAGCTTCTTGGAAACTGTCAAGAAATCTACATTATGCTTGACATTGACAAAGATTGTCCTGAATTACACAGTGTGATGTTCAATAACAATGGACTTGTGTGGCTTTCACCCACAGCACAAGCGCATTTTGCAGTGTATGTGTATACTAAATGCTGTATAGGACCCACGGACAAATCTGTGATTGTTAAGGGTTGAGAGATGCTAAATTAAGGCAATGTCATTATTTTGTTTCTTGCAAAAATGCTTATACAAATATACTGTAGGCACAAAAAAGTGGACACGTTTTTGAACTGGTACATGTATAAATGAATTTTATTAAAAGTTCTATTTAAAAAAAATAGGTGGTACAAGTAAACCACCAATTCGCCACAGGTCAATAGCCATTTCATCAAATGTGGCAAGTGGGTATTCTTGGACACCGTGGTCCTAGAGACTCTCATGATCTGACAGGACCCACACTTCACATGTCAAGGGGTCCCATTCAAGATGCAGGACCCATCAGTGACCCTTAACACGAATATCTCAGACCTGGGGTGTGGAGCCCACATCAGCAATGATGTATTCACGCAGGGGAGATGGCCACAGGTGGACACTCCACTCCATATAAACATAAAGGAACTGAGGGCAAACTGCCTGGCCTGTGGGGTGTTCTTGGACAAAATCAGGAGGAAAATTGTGCAGGTCCTGACAGACAACGTGGCAGCTATGTTTTACCTAAACCACCAGGGGGTAGTTTGTTCATCCACCCTATGTGAAGAGGCAGTCCATCTGTGGGAACTGGGACAGGTGAACAATGGTCAGGTGGACAAGCTCAGCAAACAATTCCTTCCCCATACAAGTAGTCCTTACCTCTGGAGATGGTGAGCCACCTCTTTGGGAAACGGGGGACACCCCACATAGATCTGTTTGTGATGCATGCAAACCACAGGTGCGACCTAGTCTTCTCTCTCAGGGTCAAGGACAGAGGGTCACTGTCGAACACCCTACTGATCAGCTGGGAGAGCATCCTCCTTTCCCCTTTCCTCCTATCCCTCTGGTACACAGGGTTTTGTTAAAGGTCAAGAGGGACAAGGCAAAAGTAATTATGATAGCCCCGGCGTGGCCTCACTAGCCTTGATTCAGCACACTGCTCAAACTGCCGGTATCACCGCCCTAGATGCTCTCACGCTGAGCAGACCTGCTAACCCAGGATTTGGGCCACCTCTGGCACCCAGACCTGAAACGTCTCCACCTAACAGCATGGAAGCTACATGACTGAGCCCAGCTGAAAGGACTTGCTCTAGGGCAGGGGTCGGTAACCTTTGTTATCCCCCATGCTGGCCCTTCCTCCTCAACCTTCAGCTGGTGCTGGTGTTCCCCTCTGCTGAAAAAATGTGGCAACCACCTGAAAGTTCAGTGGGATGCACAGCTGGAGTGGGGGCGAGGGGACACAGCCCAGGCATGCCACTGAAAGAAGCTGCCTGGAGTGGCTTTTGGTGGCAGGAATGGAAATATCTGTGGCACCACAGAAGGTGCTATGTGCTGTTGAGAATGAGCTTGTGTGCTACTGCCAGTGCATGTGCCAGGGGTTGCCTACCCCTGCTCTAGGAGGATACAACAGGTGTTGATAGAGAGTAGGAAACTTCCACACAAGCAACTTAGAAGGATAAATGGCAGGGCCATAACTAGGGTGGGGCAAGCGGGGCTTTGCCTTGGTTGCTATATTGAGTGTCTCCATTTGACCACTTGATTGAGGGGTGTGCATTCTGTGCTGCTTGCTATGGCGCACCCATATGTTGGCAAAGTGCCAAAATACCTGGTCCCAGCGCTGCTAAGGGAAATGGTTCTCCCTATGAGTGATGACCAGATGGGTGTCCCCAGAGTCTGCCCCATCCAGGTCATGCTTAACTACCTCCTGGAGTTAAAGGAGGGAGGTTTGATGCTACCGTCCCTCAGAGTACACCTACCAGCCACTTTGGCCTTTTTCAACTCCTTTGAAAGGATCACCCCCTTTCAAAGGGGTGGAGAGACTCTACCCACAAGTATGAAACATGGTCCCACAATGGGACCTAAACTCAGTCCTTGAAGGGCTTACATAACCTCCCTTTGTACCCCTAGATTCATACACCCTCCTAGTCCTATCTTGGAAGGTAGCATTCTTAGTAGCCATTACATTGGCATGGAGGGTATTGGAACTGAAGGCCCTATCATCGGAATCACATACACGATGTTCCAGAGGAACAAGGTCCAACTCTGCCCTCATCCAGACTTCCTACTTAAGATGATCTCACTCTTCCATATAAATCAAGAAATTTTTCTCCCTGTGTTCTTTCTGGGCCCACATGTGCCAAAGAACCAGAGAAGGTGGCACACCCTCAACATCAGAAGAGAGATAGGCCTTTCTCTCTTAGATCAAGAAGGTAATCCAAAGTTGCCTGAATTGGTGGAGAGGTGGTGGCTATATCTTTGTCACGGAACCAAGTGCAAAAGTGATTCCATTTTGCCATGTAGGTGGACGTGGTGGAGGTTTTCCTGAGACCAACCAGGACCTTTTTAACCCTAACCAAGCAGCGCCTCTCTGACTCACTGAGCCAGAAGGCATCCAGGCTGTCAGGTGCAGGAGGCCCGGGTTTGGGTGCTGAAGGCGTCCCGAGTCCTGTGCCAAGAGGTCCACCCACTGTGGGAGGCAGAGCAGGGTCCTCATGGACATGTCCTGTAGGAGGGGAAATCAGTGTTGTCTGGGCCAGGCCAGGGCTATCAGGATGATGAGTGCCTCATCCGTGAGCACCTTCAGGAGCACCCGGTGAATCAAAGGAATTGGTGGGAAGGCATACATTAGGGCTCCTGAACAATTGAGGAGGAAGGCATCGCTCAGAGAACCTTTTTCCTGACCTCAGAGTGAGCAGAACCGGGGGCATTTGCAGTTCTGTGCCATGGCAAAGAAGTCAATCTGAGGGGTTCCCCATCTGATTGTCAGCATGGAGGAGACCTCGTTGTGAAGGGACCACTCGTGATTCACCAGGGTTTTTTTGCTGAGTGAATCCGCTATGCCGTTGTCTACCCCGGGTAGGTGGGCGGCAGTTGGTGTGAAGTGATGGTCTATTGCTAGTTGCCAAAGCTTGGTCGCTTCCTTGCATAGCACCGAGAGGCAGACTCCCCACTGACGGTTCATGTAGAACATGGCCGTTGTGTTGTCTGAGAGGATTTGGACCACCCTACCTTGGGTCTCGTCTAGGAAGGTCATGCAGGCCAGTCTGATGGCCCTGAGCTCCTTCACATTTATGTGGAGGAAACTGTCCTTGGGGTTCCAAACACCTTGCGTGGAGGGGCCCCCGGACAAGTGGGCACTCCATCCTGAGTCGGAGGCATCTGTTATCAGGGTCACTGAGGGCTTGGACTCCCTGAATGGAATTCCCCCCATTGTGAAGTCAGGGTCCCTCCATATTTGGAGAGACTCCAGGGCATATTTGGTTACTGAGATTACCTTGTCCAGACGGTCCCTTTCTGTTCTGAAGCTTTTGGTGAACCTGAGCTGGAACGGTCTCATCTGCAGGCGGGCTGGTCGGATTACCGACGTGGCCACTGCCATATGCCCCAGGACCTGCATGCATCTGCGCGCTGTGGTCAGCCCGGGCGCCTGAAGCTCCGTGATGATGGTACAGATGGACCGAAATCTTGACAGGGGTAAGGACGCGGTGCCTTGCCAGGTGTTTAAACATGCCCCGATGAACTCTATGTCCTGACTGGAGCAAAGCTTGGACTTCTCCAGGTTTATGTGGAAGCCCAGGAATTCGCACTGCTTCATTACCATGTCGACGTGGTCTTGTACCTGTCATCTTGACTTGCCCACTATGAGCCAGTCATCTAGGTAGGGGTAAATTCTTACACCCTTCCTGCATAGGAGGGCTGCGACCAGTGCAACACACTTTGTGAACACCCTGGGGGCTAGCGATAACCCGAAGGGGAGGTCGGTGAACTGGTAATGGCGTCGTGCCAATACAAACCTGAGAAGCCGCCCGTGGTGGGGTTGAATGGCTATGTGGAAGTAAACAATCTTTAGGTGGAGGGCTGCAAACCACACTCCTGGGGACAGGGAGGGGATAATCTGTGGTAGTGAGACCATATAGAATTTGATTTTCTTTATGTTTCTGTTGAGTGCTCTGAGGTCTAGAATGGGCTGTAGGTCCCCGTTAGTTTTGGGAACTAGGAAGTAGCAGGAATAGAACCCTTTGCCATGCTCTCTTTTGGGAACCTTTTTAATGGCTCCGAGGGACAGTAATTTCTGGCATTCGACCTTGAGCTTGCTTAGCAGATCTGGGTTCTCTGGGATTATGGGAGGGGGCAGTTTTCTGTCCCGGGGGGGTTGAGAGGAACTGGATTCGGTATCCTATGGCCACTGTGTCGAGAACCCACTGGTCTGACGTGACCCGGGTCCATCGTGGAGCGCAGTGGCGGAAGCAGTGGGGGGAGAACAGCGATTGTGAAGCGCTGCCCTTGGGGGACTGTCAAAAACGCTGTTTGCGGCCCGACAAATGGTCTGACCCCTGTCTGTACTGTCTCAACTGGGAGGTGCCCAACTTATCCCTTTTACCTGATCGGCCTTTGTCCTTGTCCAGGTCCCCGAGGTGGCACTGGGGAAACTGGAGAGATCTCGGGAACTGGGTTTGCAGTTGCAGCTGCTGTTTCAGTTGCTGTCACTGCTGTTGTAGCTGGTGCGAACTCAAGGAGAGCCTAACGGGTTGAAAAGTGTAGATCCCGAGGGACCTCAGTGTAGCCCTCGAGTCCTTCATACCATGCAGCTTCGCGTCTGTGGAAGGTGCAAAGAGGTCGGGGCCCTCAAAGGGGAGATCCTGTATAATCTGTTACATCTGCGTGGAGAGACCAGAGTTCTGGAGCCAGGCCAAATGGCGCATCACCACTGTCGATGCCATTATATGTGCCACTGTATCCAATGCGTCCCAGGTTGCTGCGATCGCATCCCTGGATGCTCTCTGTCCTTCAAACATGCAGAAGGTCCTGGGTTCAATTCCCAGGGGGTTGGACTCGATGATCTCATGAGGTCCCTTCCAGCCCTATGATTTGACTGATTGATTGATCTAGCATTGCCTTGAGATCTCTCCAGCGATCCTCGGAGATGGCTGAGCGGAGATTTCGTAGAGCTTCCCACAAGTTGAAGATGTAGTGTGTCATCAAGGCTGAGTGATTTGAGATGCGCAGCTGGAGGGCAGCAGAGGAGTAACCTTTCCTGCCCAACAGGTCGAGCCTCCTCACCTCTCTGTTCTTGGGTGTGGTGCTAGATTGACCTTTGGTTAACTGTGTTAGGTTAACTCTCTCTTTGGTTAACTGCATCGACCACTAGGGATCCTGGGGCTGGGTGATGAAACAGGAAGGGGAATCCTTCCAGGGAGACAGAATATTTCTTATCCAGTACTTTGGACAGTGGGGGGATCGAGGAAGGCGTTTGCCAGCGTTCCCGGATGATGTAGAACACCCTGGCATGCAAGGGAATTGTGACCTTAGCCAGTGGGGCTTTATGGCATGCATCAAAGAAAGAATTGTCTTCCACTTGGATCACTCCTAGCTTCAGCTTCAGGTTTGCCACCATGCGGCAGAGGAGGTCCTGCTCAACGTGAGGATTTCCCTCATGGTCGGCAGACATATTGATTAGGCGCTCATCAGGCGACAAAGATGACCGGGCCCTTGATCTGTTTCATTGAGTAGAATCAGAGTCTGGCTCGTTGTCGGAGAAATCTGAGGACTCCAGTGCTGGCGAGCGGGCATAGGGGAAGGAGGTATCATCTGCCATTGCGTTCAGCCAGTCGATGGTCCACTCGTTGTGCAGAGACCTCGACAGTGGCATAAGCATCATGAGGGGAGCAGGCGCCTCCCCCAATGGGAGTCTTTCCTTTCAGCCTGGTGACACAGAACTCTTTTGGGGCTGCTTTCTTGGGAGCTCCTGCTGTGGAAGAAGAAAGGGGTGTTCTGAGGATGATCTGGATGACCTCCCCCCTGACAACCGGCAGTCCGGTACCGAAAGTTCCTCGGAGGAGTGATGAGGCAGAGCCGCAGAACTTTGATGCGGTACCGGGTTTGACGGTGCCAGGTCAGAGAGGGGTGAAGAGGCCCGCAACGGTACCGGTATCGGTGTGGGTGTTGCTGGTGCTGAGTCTGGCGGTACCAGGAGTGGCGGCACCGGAAGCGGTGTTATCGGCAACGGTGCTGAAATCAGTGGTACCTGGCTTGACACCCATTTCTTCCTGTTCTTCACCGGAGCCGGGTTTGAACATTGGCAAGCTGGTGCTAGAGCTGGGGCCCTACTCGGGGTGGCCGGGAGGCTACCAGGAGACCGGTGAGGTTGGTGCTGCACAGGTACCGTAGTGGGCTGAGATTTTGAGCCCGGTACTGGAAATCGGCAGGAATCTTGAGCCCGGGCCGATCGAGGATCCAGCAGAGTGCTGGTGGCTCGGCTGCTTTCGAGTGGAGTGACTCCAGTCCCCGAAATTAGGCAGAGGCAACGCTCCCTTTCCAGGCGAGTCCTCCGCTTGAAGGATCGGCAAATGGGGCAATCCGCTGTAAGGGGGGGCTCACGCAAGCAAGCAAGGCATTTCTTGTGTGGGTCGTCCATTGGAAAAGCCTTGCAGCATCCCAAGCACGGCTTGAAACCTGGCATTTCAAGTTTCGCACGAAAAGACAGGCCCTTGCATTTCACAAGGTAATGCTGATCCGAACTGACCCTGATGGCGGAAAAAGGAACTGGGAGGGTCAGGGTCACGGTCACCTATATAGCCGTGATCGCGGTGTGGAGGGGGCATTGGCCATGCGCACTGACCTGACAGGCTAACGCTAAAAACTTTCCAAGCTACTGTGCGCTGTGGCACATAGACACCTGTAACTGAATGATGTGAGCAGCGCTTGAAGGAGAAGGACATTTACAGGTAAGTACCCCTCCATTGCTTTCTTTCACCAAAAGCCGGCAGCTTCTGTCCTCTCTCAAAGTGCCTGCATTTCTTTTCCAATCCCTCTCTGTCCCCCTTCCTCCTCAGCTAGGCAGATAAATTTGCATTGCCTTTGTCATGTAATTGTCTAGCCTCAGAGAAGGAATTTTGAGAGTTTGAACTATGTAACATGCTACACAACTGTGCACATGCATGATGCTGCAGGAAACATGATATCATGATAATAAGACAGAGCGTTCAAAAAAGACTTGCATGGCATAACTGGCATCAAACCATAAAATTACACTGCAAATGTGAACAGAACATTTACACAGTACATAATCCAGTGATGCCTGGATGTGCATCCCCTGACAGACAGGCTGTAGTCCCCGCTGCATGTTCAGGGTTGAGTGTCTCTAGGGCAGAAGAATGGACTAGCTTGTTTGATGAGGCACCATAGGGGATGGGGGCAGAGGTGGGCCCAATCTGCAGCCCCCTGCTAGCCTGACCCCGGGCTCTCTCCATTGTTGCTGATGCCTCTGTTCTGGTCTGTTGTACCTCCTCCCTGTTTCTAAGTCTGTTCCACTCAGACCTCCCAGTCACTGGCAGAGTCTGGAAGCTACAGCAGGCAGGATTCTGGGGAAGGGGATCCTCTGGCTCAGGGCCCCCTAGAATGCAGGGGGTCTAGCTCCACCTGTGATTATGCTGAGAGCCTCACCCTGCTCCGGAAGGGTTAATGGGCATCACCAGCTGTGGGGAGGAACAGAACCCATGCTAAGCAGGGTCAGCCCAGGGCTTGGAGGGGTTTCCAGCCAGAAAGGGGGGGGGGGCAGTAGAATGTGCTGTCCCCTCCCTGGTGGAACTGGCAAAATGCCCCAGCAGGGATTGGGGGTGCTGTTGTGTGCAGGGTGGGCTGAATGAGTTTTTCCAGATGACCCAGGTGGCAGGGGTTAAAATATAAGTTGGCAGTCCCCGGAACCCTCCAAAATTTCCAGATCCCCTTCACACAGGTCCAGGTCCTCTTCATGCACATCTGGGCCCCCCTTCACCCACCCCAGCTACTGCCCCCCCAAATGCCTGCCCTTCACCCCAGCTACTGCCCCCCACACCTGCCCCCACCCCAACTACTTCCCCACAAATGCCTGCCCCCACCCCCAACTACTGCTCATCCATCCTAGCTACTGCTCAACAAATGCCTGCCCCCACCCCAGCTACTGACCCCACCCTAGCTACTGCCCCTAAAACATCTGCCCCCATCAGACCCCTCCTTCCCCATGTCTTCCTCAGTCCCAGTCCCCATTCCCTAAGCTTGCTGTCCCGATGTCCCCACTAAAGCCCTTGTAACCCCCACCCCTGCTCCTGTTTCTTCACTCCATCCCCTTCAGCCCCCCAACCCTCCATATCTCCCCAGCCCACCATCTTGACCTCACCCCCATGCTTTCCCCACCAGCTGCCTGTCTATTCCCAACCCCCTCCCCCAACCCCCTTACCCACGTCGCCAATGTGGCCAAGGAGCTGGGCCAAGGGGAGGGAGACTGTGGTGCCAGCTGGCTAGCGAGAGGGGACACAGGCCCGAGACTGAGTCTAGGCTGCGTGCACTGCCCAGGCCAAGCAGGAAGGGGCAGGGCTGGCGCAGGTGCCAGGAAAGGGGGGGAGGGATTGCCAGGCTTGCTCCCGCATGCAGCCCCTTCACTCAGCCAGCCCTGGGGGAACGTGCTGGAACGCTGCATTCCAGTGCACTCCTCTATTTTAAGGGGCTCTGGAACACAGCATTCTAGTGTATTCCCCTACTTTTAGGGGGCCCTGGAACTCTGCCCCCTAAAAATAGGGGGCCCCAGAATGCCATTCCGGGGCATTCCAGCTTACTTTGACCCCTGCAGGGTGGGGATAATGGGGACTGTGGGTTGGGAGTGAGGGGCATCCTCAGAGCTGGTGGAGGGGAGCAGGGGAGCTCAGGGTTGATCTCCACTCTCTATCCCCTGTCCTGTGCAGTGTCACTGACCCATCCTCCCAGATTTACTCTGATGGTGCTGCAGTTGGTGTCCAGGCAGGAGGGTCTCTGTGTTCTTGTCCTCTGCACCTGCATGTACCCAGCCAAGTACCATGTTGAGATTCTGTGGTCCCAGCTCTATGGATGCTAGTACGGGGATCCTGCCACTGTTGGCCAGGATCCACTCATGCTCAGTAGTGACCCCAGATGGAGGATATTGCAGGAGACCCAAGGCTGGTTCCAGCTGGTGAAGGATCTGGCGCATGCTGACTGCTCCCTGTAAATCAGTGACACCCGATGTGTATATGAGCTATGTCCTTAGAGGTAAGAGGGAAACGTTTAACTACAACTACCACTCCGGTAATGATCACACACAGCCTACCCTGGAGATCTCTGTGTCATGTAAAAGCAGCGGCAG
Organism: Podocnemis expansa; assembly: GCA_007922195.1. Taxonomy (NCBI): domain Eukaryota; kingdom Metazoa; phylum Chordata; order Testudines; family Podocnemididae; genus Podocnemis; species Podocnemis expansa. The sequence continues at coordinate 676,511 of ML682132.1, forward strand.
TCAGCTCTCACCAGAATCCCTCTTATTTTCCCTTCCTTCATCATAAGAATGGCCAGAGTGGGTCAGAACAATGGTCCGTTTTGCCCAGTGTCCTGTCTTTGAACAGTGGCTGATGCCAGGTGCTTCAGAGGGAATGAACAGAACAGGTCACCTTTAAGTGACCAGTCCCATTGCTTGTTTCCAGTTTCTGGCAAACAGAGGCTAGGAACACTTGAGAGCGTGGCTTTGTCTCCCTGCCCATCCTGTCCAATAGCCATTGATGGACCTATCCTCCCTCAACTTATCTAGTTTTTTTTTTTGAGCTCCATTATAGTCTTGGCCTTCACAACATCCTCTGGCAAGGAATTACACAGCTTGTCTCTGCACTGTGCGAGGAAATACCTCCTTTTGTTTGCTTTCAATCTGCTGCCTATTAATTCCATTTGTGACCCCTAGTTCTGGTATTACAAGAAGGAGCAAATAACACTTCCTTATTTACTTTCTTCACACTCGTCACAATTTTATAGACCTCTATTGTATACCCCCTTGGTTATCTCTTTTCCCTCTGAAAAGTTCCAGAGTTACTAATCTCTCCTCCTATGGAAGATTTACATACCTCTAATAATTTGTGTTGACTTTTTTCTGTATCTTTTCCAATTCTAATATATTTTCTTTGAGATGAGGCGACCAGGTCTGCACACGGTATTCAAAATGTGGGTGCCCTGTGGATTTATAAAGAGGCAATATGATACTCTCTGTCTTACTAGTTATCCTTTTCCTAATGGTTCCCAACTTTATCTTACGTTTTATTTATTTATTTTTTTTGATTAATGCTCCACACTAAGTAAATGTTTTCAGAGAACTATCGACGGTGACTCCAAGATCTCTTTCTTGAGTGGTAACAACTAATTTAGATACCATCATTTTATATGTATAGTTGGGATTCTGTTTTCCAATGTGCATTAATTTGCATTTATCAACCTTGAATTTCATCTACCATTTTTTTTGCCCAGTCACCAAGTTTTGTGAAATCCCTTTGTAACGCCTCTCAGGCTGGTTTGGACTTAACTATTGGAACTTGTCATTAAGTAATTTTGTATCACCTGAAAATTTTGCAACCTCACTGTTTACCCCTTTTCTGGTGAACAGGACTGGTCCCACTACAAACTTCTGGAGGACATCACTATTTATTTCACTCCATTCTGAAAACTGATAATTTGTTCCTATACATTGTTTCCCCTCCTTTAGCCATGAACTGATCCAGGAGACAATAACCTTCCTTCTTTTCCCATGACAGCTCGCCTTGCTTAAGAGCCTTTGGTGAGGGACCATCTCAAAAGCTTTCTGAAAATCTAAGTACAGTATGTCCACTGGATCACCCTTGATCATGCTTGTTGATCCTGGCAAAGAATTATAGTAGATTGGTAAGGAATGATCTCCCTTTACAACATATCGACTCTTCCCCAAAAAATCATATTCATCCTTGTGTCTGATAATTCTGTTCTTTTCTATAGTTTCAACCAATTTGCCTAGTATTAAATTTAGGCTTACTAGCCTGCAATTGCCAGGATCACTTCTGCAGCCTTGTTTAAAAATTGTAGTCACATTAGCAATCCTCTAGTCAGGGCCGTCCCTAGGGGGGAGAGGGGCCCAGGGCGAATCAGTTTGTGTGGGCCTTCCCCCCCCTGCATTTTAAACTTTGCAGGCAATGTTCCCTCTAAGCCAGTGGTTCCCAACCTGTGGTCTGGGGACCCCCAGAGGTCCATGGACACATTGCAGGGGTTCTGCAGATCCTCTCCCTAGCCAGGGCCAGAATGCAGCTACAGCCCTGATGCTCCCTGCCAGGGCTGCCTTTCCCCTTCTGTGGCTGTATCCTGGCAGGGGAATGGAGCCACAGCAGCTCCCCAGCAGGGGCAAGGGCAGGGGACCACAGCTGCCATGGCTCAGCTCCCCGGTGGTGCGGGCAATGGTGGTGGCAGCGCTGCTCACCGGCTGTCCCACTGGTGCAGGCCAGAGTCAGCCCGTGCAGGCCAGATTACATAATCAGTTGGGGGGGTCTGCAAAGATTGTTTTTTGTTACAAAGGGGTCCCCAGCCTGAAAAAGGTTGGGAACCACTGCTCTAAGCTGATGATGCAGCTGAGCAAGTTCCCTCCTGGTTCTCCAGGCCCCAATGGGCTTCTTCCCAGCTGCGCACTGGCTCCCCAATAACTTGTGCACCCATAACTTGTTCAGCTGCATCATCAGCTTAGAGGGAACACTGGGCAGTGTCATAATTTTTCTTTAATAAAATCATAAATGTCTAGCCCTCAGGCTAAAAGGGTTGCAGAGAGAAGCAGAAAACCATGACCTGACTTTATCCTAAAGGCTCAAAACCCAAAAGTCAAAGAAAATAGCTCCCTCTCATTTATTATTTCTTTAAACATCTCTTTATTTTTAAGTGAGTTTTAATGATATATTTAAGCCAGACTTGTGACTATTTTTGATGCTTGGGGTAGGCAATACTGAATGTGTCATGGTGATATTTCATCAGCCTCACAGCCAAGTGGACAGGAGCATCTGGAGGTACTCTTCTTTGTGGTTCTGGTTTTCTGTTCAAGATGGGCACACAATTTTACAAGTTTAATCATTTTTCTTAGATCAAGTTTTTGTTAAATTGAAAATTCAGAGAGAGATATGCTATTTTTGGATGATATCAAGAAATAAATTCAGGTCCTCTCTCACCTTAAAGCTTGGATTCCAATTGTCTAATGTATGTTATTTCCTTTATGCTGCCTGACTCTCTCCTTTCCCATCTTATTTTAATATATGTATTCATACATTCCTCATTGCTTTGTAGGTGATCTAAATAATGAAACTCAGGTACTGTTTGATGATGAGAGGAAGAAACAAGGGACCTTTGGTCTCCTCTCAGATACCCTGATGTAAAACAAACAAGGAGTCTTGTGGCACTTTTAAGCTATGTTCACACAGGGCAGGCTTGTTTCGAAACAACACGTTTCGAAATAATATGTTATTTCGAAACAACTTATTTCGCTGGACAAAAACCATGTCCGCGAAATAAGGGAGTGAAATAGCAGGTCCACAGTGTGGACCTGCTATTTCACTTGGGGAGGGGACTGCAGGCACCCACAGGGTGCAGTGC
>ML682132.1:684632-752394 GCA_007922195.1 Podocnemis expansa
AAACAACCCTGTTTCGACAGCCAACTAGGTTTAGGTTGTTTCGAAAGCAGCACGGCCATTTCGAAACAAGCGGTTTGCTTCTTTCGAAATGGCCGTGCGTCGTGTGGCCATGCCACTTCTTATTTCGAAACAACCTCTGTTGTTTCGAAATAAGAGTGCTGTGTGAACACAGCCTTAAAGATTTTAAAGATTTTAAAAATTTATTTATTTGTTAGCTTGTAAAAGTGCCACAAGACTCCTTGTTTGTTTTACATCAGGGATTCCTTGTTTATTTCGCTAAACTAGACCCACACGGCAACAGCTGCTTTCCTCTTTGCCATGCTTTGGGACTGGTGCTCTGACTGCAATCAATGACAATGGGGCATACTTACAGTGCAGAAGGAAGGACAAAAAGCTTCTTTAATGTGTTGATTGTTGGCCATTAACCCTAAAAACCCAGTATTTCCCTATAAGTGCTAGCCAGGGGTCTTCTCTCTCAGGTATAATAGATCATTATCTGCACAGAGAAGTTTGCTCAAAAAGACATCCCTGAAGATTGAAAACTCTTGTTAAGTGTAGAAGGGAAAAACTTCCTTAATATCACAAATGCTTTCTAGAGCTGCTGATGTAAATTCACAGAGAAGGTCCTGTTTCGTAAAGGTCAGGGATGTGACATTCTCCTGATTTTGTCCCCATTTGCTTGACTGAGTCTGGCTCCATAAATTTAATCTCAACCCTTGCCCTTTCTCTTCCCCTCAGGGAGCGGTTGTGGGAAGGTGGCTACTTAAGTCAAGAGGTCCTGTAAACAAAGGCTGCCTGTCTGAATTCCCTTCCCCCTTCCCTGACCAGCCGGAGCTGCTCCCTGGGCAGGGTAGCTCCTCAGCTTGAAGAAGGTCCCTGCTCCCTTACTCCCGCTGGTTGCATGGGACCCCCAAAAGCACAGGGACCCCCAAGGTGTGAGGCCTAGGGTGGTTGCCCCTTTTAGCCTCCCTTAAGGATGGCTCTGCCTCTAGTTATCTGCTACAGAAGCTGATTTAAATGATAGCTTAGTTACCACAATTTGTACTTCTGCAATTTCACATTTGAGTTCCTCCAGAACTCTTGGGTGGATACCGTCTGGTCTTCATGGCTTATTACTGTTTGATGTATTAATTTATTCCAAAACCTTCTAGAATTACACCTCAGTCTGGGATGATTCCACCTATTTGTCTCCTAAAAAGAATGGCTCAGGTTTGGGAATCTCCCTCAAATCCTCAGCTATGAAGACCAATGCAAAGAATTGATCTAGTCTCTCCCCTCTGAGCTCCTTTATCATCTTGGCTGTCCAGTTGCCCCACTGGTTGTTTAGCAGGCTTCTTAATTCTGATCTAGTTATAAAAATTTTGCTGTTACCTCTTAAGTCTTTGACTAGATGTTCTTCAAATACTTTTTTGGCCTTCCTAATTATATGTCTCCATATCTCTGGCCAGAGTTTATTCTCCTTTCTATTTTCCTCAACAGGATTTAACTTCCACTTTTTAAAGGAAGCATTTTTTACTTCTATCTGCTGCTCTCACTTTGCTGTTCAGCCACATTGGCACTTTTGGGGTCGTCTTACTCTGTTTTTTTAATTGGGGTAAGCTCTCCCTCTTCAAAGCGTCTGATGAAGTGGGACATTCTCCCATGAAAGCTCATGTGATAAATAAATCTGTTAGTCTTTAAGTGCCACAAGATTCCTTGCTTTTTTTGCTTTACTAGACTAACACAGATGCCCCTTTGGAACTTGGCTAGATTCTTCTTAGTCTGTTACCTCACCCTGTTATGTTACTGATGGTAAATCAGCTACCGACTCTCCTTCTGTCCCACCTGGCACCCATCCACCTACATACTCACCTATGTATCCACCCGCCTATGTACCCCCCTTCCTATCATCTTACTCACGCACCTAGGTGCCTATTTATCCACATATCTATGTCTCTAGCTACCCACTTAGCTACCTACCTACTAATCTGTCTACCAACCTATCTGTCTCCCAAACTATTTAGCTACTTTTATACTTATCTATCTAGCTAGTTATTTAGCCCCATAGAAACCCTATATGTCTCTATCTCTCAGGACACTCTACGGCTATCATGGAAGAAAAAAGAAGGACAGGCCCGGTGACATAACATCTGTGGTCAGAGGTTAAAGTATAATTTAGGGGGTCTCGGAACCCTCCTAAATTTTCAGGCCTCCCCATGCAGGTCTGGGCCCCCCCACCCCAGCTATTGCACCCAATATCCATTCCCCATCCCCAAAATCCACCCCTATCCCCCAATATCTACCCCAAAATATACCCCAGCCCCCAATACCCACCCCAAAAATCCACCCCAGACTCCAATTCCCAGCCCCTGTCTGCAATATCCACCAAGACCCAAATACCCACCCCCAAATCCACCCCCTGCCCCAATACCCAGCCCCAACCCCCAATATCCATTCCTCTGTCCAATATTCCCCAGCTCCCAATATGCACCCCCAAAATCCACCCCAGCCCTCAATATGAGCTTCCCTGTCCCCACTATTCCTCTAGCTCCAAAGATCCACCCCCCCTTAGTGGCTAGCACCTCTGCTTAACATGCAGAAAGTCCTGGGTTCAATTCCCAGGGGGTTGGACTCAATAATCTCACAAGGTCCCTTCCAGCCCTCTGATTTGATTTGATTTGCCCCCAACGCGAGCCAGGCTGCCCAAGCACTTACTGGCAGCCACATTACATCGGCTCCATTTTCTATTTTTAAGTGGCCTGGAACACTGAGCCCCTAAAAACAGTGGGCCCTGGAATGGCGTTCCACAGCTTCCCACCATTACTTTAACCCCTGTCTGTGGTCGCTGACTCAAGCGTGTAGATCAGCTCATTCTTCTACCAGCAAAAGAGTTGTGGAAAAAATGGAATCTCACTGGAAAGGGGAAATGAGAAGCGAGTTTTCGGGGGGGGGGGGCAGCCATCCATTTAGCCCAGTGTCCTGCCTCCTCCCTCCCATGCCAGATCAGACCCATAAGCCTGGAAGCACGTGGAAGCTGCCTATAGTTTTAGAATTATTCTGTGTTGTTTCTGTTTTCCTCATTGATATTTGCTCTACGAAGACAGATAGGAGCTCAGGTACTTTGGAGATGAACATGGTGTAAAGCCCTAGAGAGGATAGAACAGAATAGTCGTATTTACTGAGCCTTACAGAAGTTAACAGATGTGAAGGTTGTTCCCAATTAGCACTGGGTGAAATTTTGTTGTGGTGAAAAATGCAAACTTGATGATGCTAAAACTTAGTTACTGTATGACCTGATCCTATGTTTTACACCCCCTTGCATTTAGTTTCATTCCTTTCTGTAAGTTCACCCATCTTCGAAGCATCTGAGGAAGTGGGATCTTCTCCCACGAAAACTCATGCAAAAAATAAATCTGTTAGTCTTAAAGTGCCACACAACTCCTTGTTGTTTTCATCTAGTCCAACCCCTAGAAAAAAGCAGGACCAGTTCCATTAAATATTAATTAATTAATTATAATTATATTACATTACATTACATTACATTATATTGGATGCTGTCGTGCTGTGACACTATAGTAGGTGTTATGACGTCATCAGTAGCTGTGTGAGCTCATTGTGGCCTTATGCTATCACAGCACTATGATCTCATCACTGAGCTGTGTGACATCATAATATTAGTACTGTGAGTTCCATTGCCGTGGTGACGAATCCAGATCCAAGATGGCCGACCCAACTGTTGCTGGGGGCAACGCGTGTGCTCGCCCCCTCGGGGCCCCGCCCTCACTAAGAATTCAGATTGCCCCGCACCTCATTCACTCCGTGCGGTCACATGGGGCTAGACGTGCTTCCTGTCACTCCAGAAAAGCAGCCAATACACTGGGAGATTTGGTGGCCTGTGTGGAGGGCTTAACCAATAGCCTGAGGAAGGAGGCAGGTCTAAGGGTTCTGTATTCAATAGGATTTAGAATGAGGTTGGACTGACAGTGAAAGTGTATCCAATGGGATTGGACAGCTCGCCGGGCGGGGCATATTCACCCATTTAGGTATTAGCAAGGGTGGGCCTATGGCGAGCCTTCAGCCAATGCAGTTTTGAAAGAAACGGAAGCAAGGAGCGCAGTCAGCCAATAGAATTTCAGCTCAGATGGATGTCAGCCAATGACAGGCTAGAAGGGCAGGGCTTGTCCACGATCAGCCAATAAGCTACGAAAGTAAGCGAGACTACTATCGCCGCTAGCCAATAAGCGCGAAGGCGCCCCTGCAAAGCTGCCGAGGTTACCCCGTGCTTTCCTTAGTGTCGGAGCCGGGAGCTAAGATGGCGGCTGCCGACGGAGATGACTCGCTTTACCCTATCGCGGTGCTAATCGACGAACTTCGCAACGAGGACGTTCAGGTACCGGCCGCCGCTGGGGAGGCGGGGCCGTGGCCAGGAGGAGCCGGGCCCCGGGGATACGCATGGCGAGCGGAGCACCGGGGCTGGGGGGGGGGGTGTCCAATCACCGGGCGCCTCTCATCTGTGAATCACGCTGTGGGAATAAGAGTAGCCCCTTGATTGGATGGAAGCACCGCATTGGGATGAATGGGGGGCAATGGGGGTGGCCGTCTGATCCCCGAACCCTGTGTGTCCAATGAAAGAAAGCCGCTGATTGGCTGAGCGTCTGCATTCATTGCAGGGGGAGCGTCTCGGCGTGTCCTCAAAGAGCCCCGGTCCTGGCTCTGCTCTGATTGGCTGGGCCGGGGGCTACCTGGCTGGGTGTTATGGCGGGGGTGTAGCTGGTCGTGAGACTTGGCGCCCCTCGTGACCTGGGCGTGGCGTTAGGGCGTGTCTGATTGGCTGGGGGATTATGCTAGGGATGGAGCCAATCAGCGGCCAGGTTTAGTCCCCCCCAAAGGTGGGGTGGGTGACAGGCGCTTGTTACTTGTCAGATGGGGAGGGAGGGAGGGAGTCAATTATGGGCCCCTAAAAAGGGCTCCTGCAGACCATGGACGCTGATATGTCACTAGAGCATGTGGGACCAATGCCAGTGCACAAATGGGGATTAGCCGGGGGGTTTGTGGGAGCCTGTCTGTGCCCTCAGTTATGGGTTGGGGGGGGCATGGTCTGTGGGAGGCAATACCTGCTGCTGGCCTGTGTTGCATTTGTAAGAAGTGACCTGTTGGTGCCCATCACGGGCCTATCCTGGGAGGCGCTAAGAGCGGCTAGCTGAACCGTAGTTCTAGGACAGTGTTTCCCAACCAGTGTGCCATGACACACAGGGGTGCCGTCAGGCCTGAGCAGCTGTGCCACAAATTTCTTTGAAAAACTACTCAGAGTTCTGGATTGGCTCATGAATATTCCTGAGTTCATTTGGAAATGCTATGGTGCTGTACCTCAAATGGTAGCAAGGTGTGCCATGGCAGAGATGATGTTGGGAACCACTCATCTAGGAGAGCGTGGCCTACAAGAGCCTCTCCTGGGCCTTGCCTGTCACTTGTACTTTGTGATTGTTCCTGACTGGACTTTTTCTGTGGCTTATTACAGTGGCCAAGGCTTGCAAAAACTAAGCTGTTGTGTGCAGTTGGCCGAGAAATGCTCTGGCCTGGTAGAGTATGACCCTGAGCAGGATCAGTCCTGGGCATTACCTGAAAGACAGCTGCGTGTGGTTGACTGCAAATGTTTCTGTTGTGTCATGGTATATATGGGGAGATAGTGCAGTCCTGGGGTCTCGTTCGGTTTTGGGGGTGGGTGTGGTGGGTTTAGTTTTTGGGAAGGGGTTGCTCATGCGTTCAGGTAGTTTGAAGTCAGGCTAAGGATGAGACTGGTGGGGGGTGGAGGACATGGGAGTAGAGAGACATTTCCCACCATGGGGTTGAAAGGGCTGTCTGTGGATTGAGCTGGGCTTGTGTGCATGTGTAAGTTAGATAAATGTTTGTTGACTTAGGGCCACCATGGGGTTCTGAGCACATACCTGCAGTGATGTATCATGGGGTGGGGAGTCTGCTCCATGCCAGGGCCTTCCCTACCCAACTGTCTAGGGCGAGGCTCTGGGGGTGCGTTTATCAGGAAGAACAGGACTGGCCGGACAGGTCATGCCAGTGGTGGAAGGGGTGTGAGAGAAGACCTGGTGAGAGGCAGGGGTTCTGGGCTAAGTGGGAGAAGAGTGGTCTAGGGGTTAGAGCACAAGGGGCTGGGGAGCCAGGACTCCTGGGTTCTGTCACAGTTTTGGGTGGGTAGTGAGTTCTAGTGTGGGAGTGGGGAAAATTACAGCCTATCTGAGTTTTTCATGGTCTCCAGAGGTTTGTGGAAAGGGTGCAGGACAAGCTGGGTGGTGCAGTGATGGCTGCTCTGCTCTCCAAGCCCTATACCTTCTCCCTGTCCCTCTTCCATCACAGGGGCCTAATGGCATCCTGGCTGGCACATCTGCACAGCCCCACCCTTTCTCCCCTGCACTTCTGTGTGACCTCTTGTGCAATTTCTAAACCCAGGTTCGTCCTCAGGCCAAAAAGTTTGTGCATGTCTGGTTTAGTGAGTTAGAGCACAGGACTCCTGGGTTCTGATTTCTTCTGACTGTGAAAATTTGTCTCCTCTTTGGAGAGTGGGGCAGGGTTGTTTGGGCAGCCTCCACTTCACTGGAAGGGGGACCAGACTTCTCAGAGATTGTCTGGAATAGTCAGGAGGGTGTAAAACTAATAACCAAGGGGCAGATAAAGACGGAGTATAATGAATACTGAGCATGGAATTGAGATGTGGAGAACAAAATTAATCAATGAACAAAAGGACATGGAGAGAAGAAATGATTGAATTGCCTGTATGCCAGCACTGGGTGTCTGAGTTGCAAACAAGAAGAATTGCAATTACTCATTTATGAGCATAAACTTGATTTAGATGGCATTAGTGAAACCTGGTGGGAATGTTTTTTCGCAACTAGAATGTTAATATCAATGATCAAAAACCAGAGGCTTTCAGCCTGTTATGTAAGGATCCCTGGGGGGTTCGCAAACTGCCTTAGATTTCCAAAGGGTTCTGCAAGTGGAAAAAAGATTAAAAATCAGTATTGTAAACTATTTGGGGAGGATCGAGTGGGCAGAAGGGGAGGCACGCTGTCACAAATGGCTTGGAAGAAAATGGTCTTGAATGCTTATGGATCAATGTCCTAACAGAGAAAGCAGCAGATAAGTTAGTTGGTGTCTACCGTAGACTGGGGAACAGGAGGGACTGATCTATAATGTGCAGGGAGAAGAAGCTTGTGATCATGGGTGCCAATACAAAAAACATCCTTGGATTTTCTAAAGATTTAAACAACAATTTCTTAACACTAAAAAAAAATGCTTGGATCAAGCATGGGGGAATTGTTTATTGGACATTGTCTTCTCTTTAAAGGGAAACTGACAATTGAGTTTTGTTCAAGAACTCCTTCCTAGCTGCCCCAATCAAGAAGGAAGGCTGTATTAGTTAAAAACCAATGTGGTTTAGAAGAAAAATGAAAGCAGTTATAAAAAATGAAAAAGGACATAATGGAAAAAAAGGCAAGTCAATGATGATGAATGTTAATCAGAAGCTAAGAACCATAGAAAATTGATATGGGAAGCAAAGGGAGATGGGGGGACATGTGTTCAGAAGAATAACCCACTACTGTTTGCTGCTGGGTGGGTTCTCAGTGCTCTTTCCAGCAGGCGGGGGTCAGTATCAAAAATTGTCCCAAAGAGTGAGGTCTGAACTCAAGGGCTGAAATAGATTTCTGTGCCATCAGTGATGCCTGGTGGGTGGGTGGATGGATAGATATGGCAAAAGAAAATGATTTGTTTTTAAATCTTATTCTGTTTAAATAGGAATGTTTTTTAAGTAAACCAGTTTTAAATGAAATCTTAGATTAATACCGTGTGCTCAGGGCTGAACTTGCAAGTCTCTTAAAACTTTTAAGTAAATGAATGCTGAATCTGCCAGTCTCCACCAAAACTTTGATTTAAAGGCTGTTTGTTTTTCTGTATGTAGAAAGAATTGGGGAAACCATCTTGGTTTTGAGGTTAAATTCTCTAAACATGGTGCAGTAAGTCATACACCATGTTAAGGGTTTAATCCTTGGAGGGACCGAGAACCTTCAGCCATGGGTGCAAGATTGTTTAATGAAAATAAATTGTAGGTGCTGTCTTGTGCGTGTAATTAAATTCCAGTTACCACCCTAAGGCAACTCAACACAAGTCATGAGCAAGAAGTAAATTATCTAGTGATGAAGCCATATATCAGTCATTGCTGTTTAATGTACTACAAATGTGCAATTAATACGATTTTGAAAATATTAAGCCCTAGAATTGCTTAATTGATGTATATAGTTTAGTGTCCCCTCCTGGACAGCAGAATGGCATACCAAATCTAGGAAGAAGGCTCCCTTTTGCTTTAATCAATGTGTTTTAATGGTCACGTCAGCCAGAGAGAACGTACCTTCCTTTAGAAAATTACTGCAGTCCAAATGGAAAAGTTTATTGAATTGGGGGATTGAAAGCAGTGTCTTCCACTAAGTGACTTCACCTTGCTTTAAATCAGGGGTCTCAAACTCAAATCACTATGAGAACTAGGAGAGGACCACATTAGGACTAGTATGTTAGCCCGAGGGCTGCACCACTGAAACCTTTTCATACAATATTGCAAATATGGTAACAGTAGTTTTGTTGCAGGCCACAGGGAATAGCTTTAGGGGCCACATGTTTGAGACCCCCTGCTTTAAATCATGGTTTAAAATCAGGCAACTTAAATCACTATGAGGGGAGCCTTGATTTTGATGGTGATTGCAGTTACCTGGTCCAGGCACTGATCTAGGTTTTAGCCCAGCATCCTCAGCTGAGTCTGCATGGGTTGCGTGGTTCTCACTCTCTTTCCTCTCCACACAGCTACGTCTCAACAGCATCAAGAAACTCTCCACTATCGCCTTGGCCCTCGGTGTAGAGAGAACCCGCAGCGAGCTCCTGCCTTTCCTCACAGGTAACTAGAGGGTGCCAACATCACTTCCAGGACTCCTGGGTTCTAGCCCAGCTCTGAAAGGACAGTGGGGGCTGGAGGGAGAAGGGGGTAGGGAGTCAGGACTCCTGGGTTCGCCTCACACCTAGTTCTTGGGTGAACTACCTCCCATCGTTGCCACTTAAGTGGTGGCTAGTAACAGCCAGAGTGAGTGGTGGAAGGAGATGTTTGGGGGCTGCCTAGGAGCAGGTCTGTGGGGCTGGCAGGAAGAGGCTCTTGAAATGCTGCTGCCCAAAGCCTGTGTCTGGGTGAGTCAGAGAGATGGCAGTTGGTGTTCAGTCAGCTGAGGGCTGTCAATTCCCCTCAGAAACCAGGCATCCAGCCATCCCCCTTTCCAAGGCATCAACTGCCTCCTACTCTCCCTGCTCACCCACCTCTTTCTTTTGCAGACACTATTTATGATGAGGATGAGGTGCTGCTGGCACTGGCTGAACAGCTGGGGACCTTCACTGCTCTGGTTGGAGGGCCTGAATATGTGCACTGCTTACTGGTAGGTCAGGCTCCTGCTATGTGGGCCGTGGAGCCTTGTCGTATGTGTGCTGGGGGCCAGGATGCCTAGGTTCTTTCCCCAGTTATGGGAGAGGAATGGGGAGAAGAGGGTGAGGGCAGGAAGGTTCAGGATTCAAGATGCCTGGATTTTATCACCAGCTTTGAGAGAGGAGTGGATGTCTAGTACATTAGAGCAGCAGGAGCTTGGAGCCAGAACTCCTGGATTCTTTCTCTGCTCCATATAGGATTGGTGCCAATCCAGCCTCCAACCATCTCACTGCCCTTCTCTGTCCCCACAGCCCCCCCTGGAGAGCCTGGCAACAGTGGAGGAAACCGTGGTGCGGGATAAGGCAGTGGAGTCACTGCGTGCGATCTCCCATGAGCACTCGCCATCAGACCTGGAAGGACACTTTGTGCCACTGGTGAAGCGCCTGGCAGGAGGCGACTGGTTCACGTCCCGCACCTCAGCCTGTGGTCTCTTCAGTGTCTGCTACCCTCGCGTGTCCAGCTCAGTCAAGGCTGAACTCCGGCAGTGAGTGAGACCACCATTGGGCTAGGAGGGACCCCTGGTTCAGCAGGGCTGAATACAGGGCTGTGAGGGACTTGTGGGCAGTGGGATGTGTTCCCATTATCTGCCAAAACCCCCTTCATAAATGGCTTATTCCCTTCAAGTTCATTGCCCCGCTCCCCCCCACTATTGGAGTCTGTTGGGGTTCACGTCCTTTGATTGGTCTGATATGGGGAGGCAGGATACCGGACTAGATGGGCCCATGGGTCAGATCTGGGGTAACAGAGGGAGTGCAGTTCTGGGATACATGGGCCTGTGGGACTGATCTAGTGCAACAGGGAGTGGGTGGGATTCTGGACTAGATGCCCCTGTTGAGAGATCAGGTGCAGCAGGGAGGAGATGGGATACCAGGGACCATGGGGCAGTGGAGAGGGCTCATTGCAGCATTCAATCCCTGTTCTTGGCAGGTACTTCCGGAACCTGTGCTCTGATGACACCCCTATGGTGAGGCGGGCAGCAGCCTCCAAGCTAGGAGAATTCGCCAAGGTCCTAGAGCTGGAGCATGTGAAGGGTGAGATTATCCCCATGTTCTCCAACTTGGCGTCCGATGAGCAGGTGAGATGACTAAAGTGGGGCTGGGTGTCAGGAGTCCTGGGTTCTCTCTTGGGCTCTGGGAGGACAGTGGGATCTGTAGTTAATCCTGGCCCTGCCTCTCTACCACAGGACTCTGTGCGCTTGTTGGCCGTGGAGGCTTGTGTCAATATTGCTCAGCTCCTGCCACAGGATGACCTGGAGACCTTGGTGATGCCGACACTACGGCAAGCAGCTGAGGACAAATCATGGCGGGTCCGCTACATGGTAGCTGATAAGTTCACAGAAGTGAGTGTTGCTTCCCTCTTCACTCCAGTTCTTTGGTGACCTGCTGCTGCTTAGTGGGGCCTGTGGGTCAGGAGGGAGGGATGCTGGCAGAGATGTATGGGTGCTTGGTGGGGAGCCCAGGACTGGGGCAATGGGGCAGTGGACTGGGATTGTGGAGGTGGCTGTAGGAAGCCCAGAGCTGGGGTCAGAGAGATCTGCCCGTGGGAATTGAGTTCTACGTCCAGGGTTGGTGCTTGTCAATTTTTGCTGAGCTGAAACTCATTGCTGTTGATCTGGTGACTTCCCATCTGTCCTGGGCTGTCTCCTGAATGCTCTGAGCTGCGGGTCGCCTGCTGACCGTCTGCCTTCCCCCCACAACAGCTCCAGAAAGCAGTTGGGCCTGAGATCACTAAGACTGACCTGGTACCGGCTTTCCAGAACCTCATGAAGGACTGTGAGGCTGAGGTGCGGGCTGCCGCTTCTCACAAGGTCAAAGGTCAGCCCTGATGCCCCGTCTGTCCATGCTGGGGTATCTCCCTCTGGAAAAATCCCTACACCTGGAGGGGGTCACTGGGAGACTTGGATGGGATATGTGGGGGAGGCTGTATCTCCCCTGGGACTGGGAGCGTGACTGGTCTCTGGAGTGAGAGAAAAGGTTGTCACCTGCATGTCTGAACTCCAGTCCCTTTGTGCCCTGTGTCAGGCTCCTGAAGCAGATGGTCCCTGTCCCCATGCCCCCCAAGGGAGTTCCCTCCTCCCCTGTTAGCCCCATGCCACAATTAACCATCTGTCCTCCCCAGAGTTCTGCGAGAACCTGTCAGCAGACTGCCGTGAAAATGTCATCATGACCCAAATACTGCCCTGCATCAAGGTATGTGGAGAGGGGCTCAAGTCGATCCCCTCAGGCCACCTAGCTGAGAGGGTTGGGTTATGAGGGAGGTGATGCAATGGTCCCTCTAACTACCCGTAGACTGTGTGCGCAAACAGTTTCTTTGTGTGCGCAAAAACGTTTCTTTGTGAGCACCAATATTGGCACTATTGAATTTTTTTGTGCACCCTTTACTTTGTTGGGTGTGCAGGTTTCATGACCCGTATGCGTGTGCACATGCGCACAGCTTGGAGGGAACAGTGGAGGTGAGAGGGAGGAAGCACTGGGAAAGGTAGGGGGGGAGGAGGTGAAGAATGAAGGGAAGGACAGGGTAGCATGGGGGGGGGGGCCTGGAGGGCAGGGTGTCTCTTGTAGGTGTGGAAGACTGGGGTTAGATGGGCGCAGGGTGAGGGGTGCCACCAGGAATAGGCTTGTGAAGGGGTAGTGGGCAAGGGAGGGTGGAGTAGGGTATACTGGTGTGGGGTTGTCAGGGAGTTGGGGGTATGAGAGTTGTAGGAGAGCCCTTGCACAGCAAAAGTCGGCTGGTCTGTGTTAACGCTCTTCTCCTGGCCAGGAACTGGTGTCAGACGCCAATCAGCACGTTAAGTCAGCACTGGCCTCAGTCATCATGGGGCTTTCACCCATCCTGGGCAAAGACAACACCATCGAGCACCTGCTGCCGCTCTTCCTGGCCCAGCTCAAGGATGAGGTGAGACCCACCCCAGAAATGGCTGCATTGTGGGGCTGATGAGCTGTGCAGGGTTTAATTTCTGGCTCCGGGAGGGTAGTGGGGCATAGTGGTTAGATCTGTGTGGGTTGGGAGTCAAGACACCCGGGCTGCTCCTGTCTAAAACCTTTAATCTCTACTGTCTTTTCCCACCAGTGCCCTGAGGTTCGGCTCAACATCATCTCAAACCTGGACTGTGTCAATGAGGTGATCGGGATCCGGCAGCTCTCTCAGTCGCTGCTGCCAGCCATTGTGGAGCTGGCAGAGGATGCCAAGTGGCGCGTGAGGCTCGCCATCATTGAGTACATGCCTCTGCTGGCTGGGCAGCTGGTAAGGAGCCCGCAGGCTATGGTGAGGATGGGGACTTTGTGATCAGAGACCTGGAAGGAGCAGGTCTAGCTGATGTCCTGTCTCCAGCTATGCTGGGAAATGCCTGGTCAGAATGAGTGGAAAGCCTGGACTCGGAGCTGGCCCTGATGCTTCAGTGCTTCATAAGGGGGTGCTGTGTGCAGGGAGATCAGAACTCTTCAGAGCTGGGGTTGCTGGGAACCAGAACTCTCCTGGGTTCTGTCTCCAGCTCTGGAAGGAGAGTGGTGTCTAGTGGGTTGGGGGGGATGTGAGAGCTAGGACTCCTGGGCTCCGTCCCCATCTGTGAAATAAGAACTGTGCCTGTTTTACAGGGGCCTCGTCTCTCCTGTGAGGTCCCAGGCAAGAAGGGTCTTGAACTAACCATCTTTTCCTTTCCAGGGGGTGGAGTTCTTTGATGAGAAGCTGAACTCCTTGTGTATGGCTTGGCTGGTGGATCATGGTGAGTGTCGCTCAGGGAACCTGTCCCCCATGGCAAGTGCTAGCCCTAGGGCCTTGGTGTGAGTGGAAGAAAGCTGCTGCAGGGTGGAGCCTTCCAGACTTCCCTTTCTGACTGAGTATTGGTGCATAATGGGAGATGGACTCTAAAGTTGCAAGAGACAAAGGCTGATCTGGAGGCTCCTGCATCGGACTGAGTGTCAAGACTCTTGGGGTTTGTTCCTTGCTCTGCCACACCTTGGGAAATCAGAGCTGTGATTCCTTCCTTTGTTTTAGTGAATGCTCTTCTGGTTCAGGCTGTCTCTTGCCATGTCTGTGCAGCATCTGGTATGATGAGGTCCAACTTCAGTCAGGACAGGGTCCGTCTCTGGCTGTGTCCCTGCAGTGTTTGGTGCAACAGGGACCTGATCTTAGCTGGGGAAGGAACAGTTTCTGACACCGTCTCCATGCAGTATATGGAACTATAGAGGCTGTAGGTCCCACTCCGATGCAACCAAATTTAAACTTAAGTGATAGAGTAATTGCCCACTTGATCTGTTGGTACAGAACGGCTCCCAGATCCAATGCATGGGAATTGATAGTCCCGTCCACTCGTACCTAGCTGTCACAGCCACCTGACCGTGACAAGAGCTAGGTCACTTCCCCAGGAAGATGCAGTTCACAAGTCTGGTCTGTTTCAGGGCAGCTTTGAAATTAACTGTGCGCTTCAGCTGTGTTTCTGAGCTCAGTGCTACAATAGGAAGAGGCTGACAGAGACCAAGACACAGTTTCACCTTCAAGGAGTTATGGGGCATGTGAAAAGAATTGAGAATTCTCCTTAGCTGTGGGGCAGCAGGTGGGAAATAAGGATTGAGCTGTAGCATCCTAGACCTTCATGTGTGACTCTTGTGCTGGGGTGAAAGTGGGAGGTGTTAGGGTGTCCTGGTCTCAGCATAGCATGGGACTGTGTCTCATACCTCTTCTGTGCCACCCTGTGTTCCTTTGGCCTTTGTGAGTTGATGTCTCCCTCCTGATCTTGTCTGTAGAATTGGTAGATCAGAGTCTCCACCCAAGTCAACTTACTCCTTTTCTGGGATAACAAGCCCACTCATAGCCCAGAGCAGGTGCCCAAATTAATAGTTCTGGCTGTCAGGCTGCACAGAAGTCGTCTGTGCTTTGCCTTGCCAAATATCTCATCTGTCTTCCTCAGCAGCATTCACCCATTGCTTCTCTCAGCCAGAGACTTCCACCATTCACCTCTTCCTAGTCTGTGTTAGCCCTGTTTCAGGGTTCCCGTTGTTCTCAGGAGCTCGTTCTACTACTTGTGGATGCCTCAGCGTGTCTTCCTCAGGCTCTTCCCAGAGGATCCTCCTCCCCTCTCCCCAGGGTCATCCCCATCGTTGGGCTGCCCAGCTGTATTTTTGCAGCACTGTCCTTACTTCACCCTAACAGCTGAGCTAATTTTGTGTCAGCCCCATTACACCCAGGTGTTACTAGTTCACCCATGTGTTGCCAGCTCATGGGGGAGGCTGAGATTTAGCTGAAAAGTTGTAGGCAAGACTGAGTCCAGCTTCCCTGGAAGGGGACAGGGCCACTACTGAGTAAAAATCTGTTAGTAAAGGGCTCTTTGATTTAGTTCACATTCTCTAGTCAAACTTAAGTTATGTCTTAATCCAGAAGGAGCTGGAGGAAATAGAATGGCCTGTGCTAGTGGCTGCCTCACTTGGTCATTTTAATGGGAGCCCTCCTGCAGTCGGATTGTGCAAAAATCCCATCTTTTGTTTAAAATGACTCGCCAATTCGTAGCTGTCTGTCATGATTAAATCTGAGGCTTGAGCTGGTGGGGATTATTGACCATCCCCAGCTTTTCTGTGGCCACAGAAACTAGACAATGGTGCTAGTTTTTAAAAGGAAAATTCCTAAAAGTATGAAGGAAAAACTTAAACAAAATATTGTTTTCCTCCAAATATTTTTCAAGGCGACTGATTGATTGATAGGCTGCTCCCCTAAGCTGGTCCAAGGTGCCACTGTGACTCCCGATTCCCACACCTGAACCCTGATTTGCCCTGTTTTTCCAAGTGACAGCTCACTCCTGAGTCAGTCCACTTCAGCCTCTCGCGTGCAGTCGGTCCCAAGCAGTGGGTATGTGCCCTCTGGCTACTCGAGGGACGGTCTCCAAGCGAGCACCTCCATCTCCAGTTACCTCACCAGGAGCCACTGTGTACAGAGACTGGGGCCCACTCCCAGCCACCATACACTCAAGTCCATCTGTTTAACAAAGAAATGGATTATGCCCAGCCTTGCTCATTCACACCTTTTAAAGACCACACGCCTTTACATAAA
Source organism: Podocnemis expansa (assembly GCA_007922195.1). Classification (NCBI taxonomy): domain Eukaryota; kingdom Metazoa; phylum Chordata; order Testudines; family Podocnemididae; genus Podocnemis; species Podocnemis expansa. Next base: position 700,177 of record ML682132.1, read on the forward strand.
ACTACTAGTTTATTGATCAATTATAATTATAAGTGAGAATATGACTAGTCATGGCAGAATCTCAGTATAAATGGTTTGGGAGAGATCACAAGTAAATAAAAGGTAAAACATGCATATTAACGTAATATCTCTAAACTGACCTTGGAGTCCAGGTTTATGCTCAAGATGTTCAGCTGTCAGATGTTTGTACAGTCAGTCTCTGCCTGAGACCAGGCAGGGCCCAGATCTTGCTTGAAGTTGTTTTAAGATACAGATTATCAGGAAAAAAGCCCCAAATCCCTCAGAAACCAGCAAGGAGTCCTATGGCATTTAAAGACTAACAAATACATTTATCACATGAGCTTTTGTGGGAGAAAAATCCCACTTTGTCAGATGCTTTGAAGTTTCAAAGTTTCTGATAAAGCGGGATTTTTCTCCCACAAAAGTTCATGAAGTAAATAAATCTTAGTGTTTTTAAATGCCATAGGACTTCTCGCTGGTTTTTGCTGAACTAGACTAACATGGTTGCTCCTTTGGAACTTGGCAACATGCCAATCCCTCCAGGTGTGTGTCTGTTCCAAAACTCCCCCGACCCCTCCCTTTCTGGCCAGAGGTGAACTTTGTGTCTGGTCTGGGCCAAGGACCTCAATTAGCATATCTTTGTTGCCTCCTCCAGGTGCTTGCTGCTGGGGGAGAGCTCTGTCTGCTTTCTACCTCCCTGAGCCAAGGAGAACGTTTCACCTTTGTGCACATGCATGAGGCTGCAAAGAAACATATCACAGTAATCATATAGAATTGGTTATGAGCATCCATAAACCTTGTATGTTGTGATTGGTATAAAAACATACAATCCCAGTGCAAAGTGAACAGAAAAATCACAACTCAGGGAGCACAGATTTGCATTCCATGACAGACCGTTAGCTGAACACTACCAAAAATGGGGTGTTTTGGGGAGCCAGTCTTGAAGGGGGATAAATAGAGCATCCCATAAATGAAGATGGAGAAAATTATGCCCCTGTGAGACTCAAAATCCTGAAGGTTAATAAACCACCTTCAGAGCTCAGGGTGGAAGGACTGGGGTTAGTACACTGCTGTTGGTAGCCAACAGCGTGGATGGGTGCAGAGCTCACGTGACCCTGGTGACACAGTTTCTCCTCCTTTCCCAGTCTATGCCATCCGGGAGGCAGCCACCAGCAACTTGAAGAAACTGGTGGAGAAATTTGGCAAAGACTGGGCCCATGTCACCATCATCCCCAAAGTCCTGGCCATGTCCAATGATCCGAACTACCTGCACCGCATGACCACGCTCTTCTGCATCAACGTGAGCATATCCGAGAGTCTGGATGCCTGGGTTTTTGGCCTGGCTGAGTGGGGACTAATGATTATGGGAGGGGGGCTGGGAGCTAGGACTCCTGGGTTCTGGGGAGGGGAGTTGAGGTCAGGAGTCCTGGGTTCTACTGACTTGCAGCATGAGCACACCAGTGAAGAGGTGATGTTTCACCCCCAGGTGCTTTCGGAGGTGTGTGGGCAGGAGATCACCACCAAGCATATGCTGCCTACAGTGCTGCGCATGGCAGGTGATGCGGTGGCTAACGTCCGCTTCAATGTGGCCAAGTCCCTGCAGAAAATAGGACCAATCCTGGACAATAGGTACAGCTGTGGGGAAAGAGGTTCTGGGCTGGGGTGGGGCTGCAGCAGAGGGGATGATCTACAGTGCAGGCAGGCTGGGGTTAGCTATGGGTGAAAGTGGCACAGGAGGTTTTAAGGCAAATTTTATGGGACTGGAGCCAGCAAGTGGTGTGTGGGGGGGTACTGGGGCAGGACTGGGGGCATGAAGATGAAGGGTGAGGCTTGACTGGGAGCACTTGGGGGAAGGACAGAGCTCCCAGCTGCTATTCCTTCAGCAGCTGTGGTGGGAAGAGGGGTTGGTGGAGTTCCTGCCTAGGCTCCAGTCCACTCTGCCCCCTTGTCTGTGCCTCTGAGTCCCTCTAACTGCCCCCCTGAACCCCACAGCACCCTGCAGAACGAGGTGAAACCAGTGCTGGAGAAGCTAACGCAGGACCAGGACGTTGACGTCAAATACTTTGCCCAGGAGGCCCTGACCGGTATGGGGAGGGGTAGGGGGCCAGTTTCTGGGGTGGGGTGGGAGGGACTTGGTTCAGATCCCTGCTGGGAGCATGGATTTGGAGGTGTCTTTAATCTCTGTTGTGTGAGGGGGTGATAGGAGCTCCGTGCTACATTATGGAGAGAGGAGATGCTACATTGTTGTTTCACTCTTGATCGTAGCATGATTTCAGTGCCCTTTCCTCTATATCTGGGTGATCGTGGCTTTGCCCCCAGACCCATCTACCACATCAGATCAGAAGCTTGACACAGTTCACGGGTGTTGGGCTCCTGGGTTCCCCTCTCTGATCTAAGGGGGTATGTGGGGACACCCCTCTTGCTTCTGAGGATCCAGTGATCTGTGGGGTGGGGCTGCAGGGAGACCTGCATTTGCAAAGAAGGGTGGTTCTCTGGGGCTGAGTGCACTGCGTCCCTATTATCTGACCACTCTCTCTCCTCCTCACAGTGCTGGCACTGGCCTGACCCTAAGGACACCTTATCGTCTCCCTGACCTCCAGCTGCCGTCGGACCCTCACTCTTTGATCCACACACCCCCTCCAGGCTCTGTGCATGTGTATCCCCCTTAGCCTGTGGGATGGGGGCACCCGGTGGCCTCACACAAACATCCCCATTCTGTTCAGCCCCCTATCGGATGCGTGTCCCAGACTGGGCGAGAGCATCACAGCCCTTCCCCGTCCCACTGTTTATCTTCTTGGGGCATGGTGCTTTGCCTCCCCAGTCTCCCCTCCCCCATTCAAACACTGCACCTGATGTGGGGGCTGGCTCATTGCTTCCTGGTTCCTGTGTTGTCCTGCTCTGCAGGCCCCATCAAGTCCAGCAGCTTCGCCTTTCCAGTCTCTTCCCCATGTGATCCGAGTCTGAGAGCCATGGGGGGGTTTTCAGCAGCAAAGTCCAGCTGCAATCAGCACCCCCCCACACACACCCCCAGGTGGTGTTCTGAAAGCATTTGCCTAGAGCTGTGGCTGGGTTATACTGGCCTACAGGGGTTGGTGCTGGAGCCCTTGTTTTGCTCCCTTCCTCAATTTTTTTTTTTCTTTTTTCTCTGCTGAACCCTGGCTTGTTCTCTTCCCCTAGCAATGTTAAAGTCCTCCTTTCCCAGCCTGAGCCCCCCATCTCTGCCTCTGTCTTCCCTGTCTCCTTTGCCCCTAGAGGCACTCTCATACTTGTGAGAGGACTGCCCCCCCCCCCCCAATCAGAACTCGTCCCACTTGCAGAGCCTCTCTGGGAGTGGCTTTATGCTGAAAAGAGCTGAAAGGTCCCCTGAAAGGTTTCTTCATTGTCCAATTGCTGCTGGTTGGTTTCAGGCTGAACTCTGGGTGTCTCAGTTGACAGTTTCAGCTTTGGGGTGGGGGCAGGTTCACCCTGGCAGCTGGCCCCTGATGTCTACAAATGCTTTTCAGGCACAGGGGTTTTGGATCTGTGCCACCTGAGCCTGAAACCTTTGGGATATCTCCAGACTGTAAATTGCTGATGGAACATATGCACACTTCCTCCCCATTTGGCAGTGGAGCAGCTGCCAATTTCTCAAATCTTCCCATGTGAATCACCCCCAACACTTGTGTGTGTTCCCTATTCATTGGCCCCACTCAGAGTAGGGTGGGGAGAACAGAGCTGGGATCTTATAGGCAGCAATCCAAGGGGTGGGATCATGACTTTTAATCTGGGTTATGGGTGAATTCTGTCCACAGTTCACCCCATGGCCTCTAAGCCATGTTAAGGAAAAGCTCCACAGCTGTAAGCTGTTGCCAGGTGCTTTAAATTCACTGGAGTTATGGGATTCAGAGCTCTCTAGCAGGGAATCGGGGTAGCTGGCAGTCACTGTTAATTCATTCTCTTGCAAAGTCAAGGGAAATGAAGTCCACCCGTAACACCTTTGCCCATGTCTGACCCTTCACCACCGCCCTGGTGGCTGTGCACTGAGCAAATATGGGATGATTTCCTAACCCTACATGCCCTTTACTACAGGCCATCTCTGCTTCCTCCTCCCACCATTAGTGAAATGTCACTTTAAATCTGATGGTTTTGTTTGTGTAAACTTGTTTTATTTTTCTTCTCCATGATTAATAAACTTGCTCAATCGTTTCTGTCTGGTCATTGTGTAAACATAACTGTATGTCTCTTGGTAGGTTGGAACAAAAGGCTCTCATGTTGAAGTGACAATTTGGCTGGAGGAGATGCTGTTTATACAAGGATGTTTGCTTGGTGCTCAGATGTAGCTGAGTGGATTAGTATTTGTACAGCTCTGCAGCTGAAGTGGCCAAGACAATCAGTAACAGAAAAATCCTCTGTCCACTCAAAACTTCCCCTGGGCCTCACTGGAGACTGAGGGGAACAGCCTAAGCTGTGGTGTGTGTCTTCATCAAACACTTAGACACCATCATAAGACCTGATCAAACCAGGTGCTCCATCATGTGTTCATTGACCTGCTCATCCACCAATGTAACTTATGGCTTCATATGCTAGAAGTGCTTCCCACCCACCTTATACAGTGGATGAACAGGACAGTCTGTGAAAAAGAATATATGGATACAAGGCTGACATCAGAAATTACAGCATTTAGAAACCACTAGGTGAAACTTCAATCTTCCTGATCATGCTACTAATGATGTGTGAATAACTGCTCAAATGAATGAAAAATTGAAGTGTTAAAGAAACTACAGCATTGGAATTTGACACTTTCTTCAGGGCTAAACAAGGACTATATATTTTTTTCTCATTACAAGTGGTGCTTTGACCTCATTTTCCTCTATATACTGTTCCCCAATCTTTGACTAAACTACTGCACTGATTTGCTGATCCTAAGACTTACAGTTCCCTGTGTATATCTTCCTCCCAGATTTTAAGTGATGGTTGCTATTACCAAGCAGTTCATCTGTATGCATCTCTTGGACCCAATCCTGTGCTCTGCTTATAATAAAACACAGAATTGCCCCTCTTATGGGTTCTAGGAGGTGACGTGGACCCAGTCAGTACTGGGATAGCTGAAATTCTCCATTATTACTGAGGTTTTTATTTTTATGGCCTCTAGATCTTCCTGAGCATTTCACAGTCATCACCACCCTAGGCAGGTGGTTGGCAATACATCCATACTGCTGTATTCTCATCAGTCAAGCATGGAATTACTATCCAGAGAGCTGCTATGGCACAGTTTGGTTCATGTAAGATTATTTTAATGTATTTTTGTACCTGATATTAGTGTCCAATTGATTATCTTCATTCCACCAAGTTTGTCATGCCTTCATAGCAGCAGCCTCATTTAATATGAAGCACTCAGGTTCATTCATTAGTATTTAGCCTTCTAACACTTGCACACAATTAAAAGTCACTATTTTAGCTATGATGGGATGAAACTGAATAGGACTCTCTTGCATTTCACTACCCATACTTTTTCTTCCATCTTCTTCCTGGGACAAAGCAAATCTCCATTAATAGATCCTTTCCTAAAGGGATGTCTATCTGAACCAGGTGCTCTTCTAAACCTGCTAGCTTTCCCAGTCAATTTAAAAATAGCTGTGACCATTTTAATTTGATGTTTGAGCAATCTGATTCCATTCTGGTTTAGACTCAGAGACTCTAAGGTCAGAAGGGGCCAACAGGAACCTCTACTATGACCTCCTGCACAATGCAGGTCACAGATGTTCACCTGCCCACTCCTATGATAGACCCCTAGCCTATAACTGTGTTACTGAAGTCCTCAGATAATGATTTAAAGACTTCAAGGTGCTTGCTTCCCATACAGGTTCCTCCTTTTCCCAAAGGGTTCCCCAGTTCCTCGTAAATCTACACAGAGACCCAACAGTTCTGCCCATCTGTTTGACCTGCATGGAGCTAAAAGCACTGATGGTCTTGGACTTCAATTTCTTACCTAGCAGCCTCAATTTGGCCTCCAGGACCTCTCATCCTATCTTCATGGGCACAGAGCCTGAGAGCTTGGGGTCCAGCTGCATCTCTGCTTCTAATGCATGGGGAAAGAACTTGGGTGGAAGGTGATGTAGCCAAATGTTCATGTTTCAGGAAGATCTGGTCCAGGTTTCACCAGTGAGCTTCCTTCAAACCAGGCAGGAACTCCAACATAGAGGCCAGGCCTGGCTGCCATGGGAGAGTGCCCCCCATATTATTATGGAGCCCCGCCACCCTTCACACAGGGGTTGGTGGTGCCTCCTCAAAGGCCGCCTTGAATGCTTGCACCAGCGGCCTCCGCACAGCATCCTGGAACTCCCTTCCAGCAAAGACGTAGAGCAGGGGGTTGATGCAGCTGTTGAACATAGCTAGGCACTTGGAGAGAGGGATGGCCACCAAGCGCACAGCACTGGGCACGTGTGCACTGGAGATCCTGGCCAAGGCCAAGGCATGATAGGGCAACCAACAAAGGAAGAAGCAGACTATGACTCTGGTGATTACCAAGAGAGGCCTGCTGGATTTAGCCAACCTCTTCCGCCTCATCGCCACCACCAGGACAGAGTAGGACACAGAAATGACCACCAACGGCAGGAGGAACTGGGAGAGGAAGATGAACACGGTCAAGATCTCAGCCTCTTGGCGCCTCCAGTCTTGGAAGACATCCAGGTTGCTGCAGGAACTGCGGTTCTTCTCTAAGGACAGCTCAGAGAAGAGGAAGGAGCTGGGTACGAAGGTAGCCAGAGAGAGAGCCCAGATGGCTGCGCAGGCCCCCCAGCTGAGGCGTGGAGTACGGTGATTACGGCACCACACCGGGGCCACCACCACCACACAGCGGTCCACACTGATAGCACTGAGGAGCAGCACCCCAGTGCAGAGGCTCAGGCCAAAGAGGCAGTTGGCCAGCTTGCAGGCCACAGAGCCGAAGGGCCAGTCCAGGTCCAGGGCCAGGTACAGAACGGTGACCAGGATCAGAGAAGTGGAGGCCACGTCGGCTACAGCCAGGTTGAAGAACCACACGGTGTTGGGGGTCCAGCGCAGCTTCCAGCCTGTGACCCACAGCACTGCCCCGTTCCCAGCCAGTCCTGCCAGGAAGATGAAGGCAAAGGCTGTGCCCGTGGTGACCTTCATGGCCCAGCGCAGTGGGGCCTCCCCGACTGTGGCGTTGCCAGGCAGCATTGCCCTGCTGGAGAGATGGCAGACTGTGAAAGGTTTGAGGCGTGTTCTCCCTGAAGCTGAAGTGGAAAGGGTTGGGTGGTAGCCGGACTCCTGGGTTCTATTCCTGCTGGGGGTGGGAGCAGGGGCAGCTGAGAGCCAGGATTCACTGAGTCATTACGAACATCCCTGTCTTGGTTGCATGTGGGGAGGAGCTGAATCTCCACCATTACTAAACTAATGATCGGGGGCCAGGTATATATATGCCTGTCTTCTCCCTCTCTCCCCCCACTGTTGCTGCTGGAAGGAACAAGGCATTCTGTGGCTCTGTGCGTGCATGCCCTTGTTGGAAGTGATGAGGGAGTGTGTGTTACCCAGCATTCCTAGCTCCCCCATCCCTGTCCCCTTGCTCTGAGCCCCATTCACTTCATGACGCTAATGTGTGCAGACAGCAGTGCCTCCCCTACCCCCCACTGCTTTGTTCCCAAACAACCAGCTCGGCCTGATGTTTCCATCCTAATACATCAATTTCCCAGCCCCAGTGGGGCGAGTGCTCAGCTGGGTGTTGTGCCGGCATGGGGGCTGCATCGTTCAACACTGGGAGCGAATCCAGCTCCCCTTGCTCCCAGAGGCGTTGGTTATGGGTTGAGTGGGGCTCTTGCATGACTGTCACTGCAGCTGGGGCTCAGAGGCGGGGGGGGGGGGGGTCAATTGGAGGCAGAACTCCTGGGTTCTGCATCTGGCTCAGAGAGGAGCAGGGACAAAGGGGCGAGATGGGGGGTGCACTGGGAGCCAGGACTCCAGCTCTGGGAGGGCAGGGGGCCTTGTGGGTCAGAACATGGTGGCTAAGACCCTGGACTCCTGGGTTCTCCCCCCAGCTCTGGGAGGGAAGGGTGATCTAGTATTAGGGATGCCAATGGTCTCTTTTGAAAAGGCCTGGTCCCTGAGCACTCCTCCTCCCCACTGCTATTATTAACATCATGGTTATTATTAATACTAATATTAAGTCACACTCACCTGCACTTGCCAGGGTTATTTCTTGCTGTTTTTGTCAAGGCTCAGCACTGCCTGATCTTCTTGTACTGAGATGAAAAAAGATGCTGGCCCTCATAGTGCCATTTGTGGGTTAGAGCAGGACCCCATGGGGAGCCACAGTTCCCGAGTTTTCTCCTTGTCTGTTAGATTTGCAGAAGGAGTACTGGTATCTCCTTTCTTTTCTCTGGTGTTTATGTCTCTGTACAAATATCATCCCTAGCCCTCTTCTAACCAGTGGAGCCCAGTTAGTGCCCCAAGCTGGGACTAGAACCCAGGAGTCCTGGCTCCCACCCTGATCTAAGCATTCAACCCCACTCCCCTCTAGCCAGGAACAGACTGTACCTCACCCCCACCCCCCAGTTCCCACCACCAGCAGGACCTGTTCACCTGTCCTGCTCCCCCCACAATGTTCCCAGACACGCTGTACTGCTGTAGTCAAAGCAACTACATCCATCCTCAAGGTCTCAGCTACACAGAAGGCGGAGAGTGAGGGGGGCAAGGCCCAGCCTGTGAATAGAAGCCAGGAGTCCAGGCTGTTCTTTCTCACCCCCTGTCCCCACTTTCCGCCCCCAGCAGTCCAAGTTGGGATAGGAGTGAGGAGGCGTGGTTCCTGGTTCTCCCTTCAAACCCATCAAATCCCAGCTCTCTGCTCCCCCTTAGTTTCCCACAGCAAAAGCAAAATCACTCAGCTGAGGAGGAAGGATTCTCCAATGGTTGGGGGGACCTGGGAATGAGGACTCCAGGGTCTTCCCCTAGCTGCGTGGCGGAGTGTGCTCTAGCGCAGTGGTTCCCAACCTTTTCGAGTAAGAGGATTCCTTTTTAACGTAAAACAATTTCATAGACCCCCAAATGATAATAGTTGTTACTGGGAACTGACTGCACCTAGTGGTGCTGCAGAAGGGCAGTGGAGTTCATGGCCCCCACCTGCTCCCAAGGGGTTGGGACACGTCCCCAGTGTGGCTGCCCAAACCAGCGAAATACAATTCATCTAGAGCAGGGGTCTCAAACTCAATCACCACAAGGGCCGTGTGAGGACTAGCAAAGGGCTGCATGCCCGAGGGCCACACCACTGAAACCCTGTTCATACAACAATATTGCAAATATTGGTAACAATAGTGTCGTTGTGGGCCGCAGGAAATAGCTTTAGGGGCTGCATGTGGCCCGCGGGCCACGTGTTTGAGACCCCTGGTCTAGAGCACTCTCCAACATGGATTTGGCTGGCAGCGGCTGGGGCAGATTGCGCCCAGGCCACCTGCTGCTGGCTGGCAGTGAGTAGGGCTGGATGTATTCACCGACCCCTGGCAATAACTCCAAGGACCCCTTGGGTTGCTGGACACAGGTTGGGAACCACGGCTCTAGTGAAGTGAATTGGGGGTAGGGCTGGGCACAGGGACTCCTGGATCCTTCTCCCAGCTGTGTGTGGTGGTGGGGGGGACCTGTGGGCTAGTGGGTTTAATTGGCAGAGGGTGGGGGGGTGGAAGCCAGGACTCCTGGGTTCTGTCTGTGGCCCTGAGGGGGGAAAGGGCTATAAGGGTAGAACAGGGCATGCTCAGAGCTGGGGCTCACGAGGTCCCTTCTAGCCCTATGCTTTGCTTTGCTTTCCTGTGCCTCAGTTTCCCCAGCTGCTGGCGCTGGGCTCGGGACGGGGAAGGGGTCGCTGTGGAGGGAAACCCGGCGGCCGAGATGCTGGGGGCCAGCTCGGCTCCGACGGGCAGGGAGCGGCGGGACTCACCTGGCTGCGGCCACTGCCGGACGAGCCGGATCCGGCGCCGAATCCGAATCCGAATCCGAATCCGCTGCGCCGGGATGGGCTAGGCGTGGGGAAGGGGCGGCCCGTGTGTGGGCGTGAGAGTGCAAGGCAGACAGCCCGAAACCGTGCAAGACAGAGACTCCTAGTGTGAGACAGGCTGCGTCTCTCCCCCGCCCCTTCTCACTCCCTTTTGTTACTTTTCAGCCCCCCCCCCAGTTGGGGGGTTGGGCCTGTGTCCCCGGCTCCAGGGCTGCCCCCATCATGGCTGGGTGGGAGTCTGGCAGGGCCAGGCACTGGGGGAAACCCACGTGGCTACCAGACACACAAACATAGAGCAGAGCCCATCCTCTCCAGCAGGGGAAAGAAGGGACACACACACACAGAGTCATTGTTAGAGGAGGAAACTGAGGCACAGAAAGGGCACAGGCCCCAGGACTCTGCCCACCCCCTTCATGTGTCCACCCTCCCACCCAGAATCTAAAGGACACCTGGCCCCTGATCCGGGAGGCGCAACACCTGGAAGTGAGTGAGACTGGGACATGGGCACCAGCTCTGAGCCCAGCCTGGGACAGGATGTTTTACACCCCGTTGCATTTAGTTTCATTCCTTTCTGTAAGTTCACCCATCTTCGAAGCATCTGAGGAACTGGGATCTTCTCCCACGAAAGCTCATGCAAAAAATAAATCTGTTAGTCTTAAAGTGCCACACAACTGCTTGTTGTTTTTTATGGGACAGGAGACCAGCTGGCTCCGTTGGGCTTGGGTAGGTGCCATGGACTCCAAGGGTATGTCTTCTACGTTGCCCAGCATTTTCGAAAAAAACTTTTTTCAGGTTAAGTATTTTGAAATAATTATCTCGAGAAAACTTTTTTTTTCAAAAATGCTATCACGGGACAACAGTCCATTGCCCCAAAATACCCCAGCTTTTTTTCTTTGGAAAAAGAAAGTCTACACCAGACTTTCTTTTTCAAAAACAAGAAAGCCAATGGATGAGATAGGGAGGATTTTTCAAGACAAAAAAGCCTTTGCCGTGTCCCACGATGGCTTTTTTCAAAAAAGCTATCTTGAAAAAGGCTTTTTATTTCAAAAAAGCTGTCAGGTTTAGCTTTTTCAAAAAAGCGCTCCAGTATCTTGAAATACCGGAGCGCTTTTTCACAAACGCTAAACCTGGTTTCATATTGAAAAAAAGCCTTTGGGGGTGTTGTCTTGGCTTGAGACTATGACGGTCACGGGCTGGTTAGCAGGGAGTCTGCCTGATGGTTAGTGTGAGGGGTGGGCAGCCTGGACTTGTGGATTCTGGCCCTAGCTCCAGGGGGACAGTGGAGTGTAGGGGTTAGACTAGGACAATAGTTGCAAATTATAGACTCAGAGGGTTGGATGGGACCTCATGAGGTCATCTAGTCCAAACCTCTGCTAAAAACAGGACCACTCTCACTAAATCATACCAGCCAGGGTACCGTCTAACTGGACCTTAAATATCTCCAGAGACGGAGACTCCACCAACTCCCTAGGTAACCCATTCCAATGCTTCACCACCTTCCTAATAAGAAAATTTTTCCTAATATCCAACCTTGACCTCCCCAGCTGTAACTTGAAACCATTGCTCTTTGTTCTGTCCTCTGTTACTACTGAGAACAGCTGAGCTCCCTCCTCCTTGGAGCACCCCTTCAAGTAGTTGAAAGTTGCTATCAAATCCCCCTTCAGTCTTCTTTTCTGAAGGCTAATTAAGCCTAGTTCCTTCAGTCTCTCTTCATAAGTCTTGTGTGCCAGCCACATGATCATTTTTGTTGCCCTCTGCTTCACTCTTTCTAATTTATCCACATCCTTTTTGTAATGGATGCCCAAAACTGGGCCCAGTATTCCAGATGCGGCCTCACCAGTGCCGAACAGAGGTGAATAATCACATCCCTTGATCTGCTGGCAATGCTCCTACTGATACAGTCCAATATGTCATTGGCCTTTTTGGCTACCAGAGAACATCGTTGACTCATATCCAGCTTCCCATCCACCATAACCCCAACTTCCTTTTCCACAGTACTGCTGCTTAGCCGATCGGTAGAGCCCTGCACAGATATAAATAAGTGGTTCTGTATCCAACCAGGTTCCACTAGAAATGATCCGTGGATATCCGTGTTGTATCCGCGAATGCGGATGTAATGTGGATATCCGCGGATATCCACATATTTACAGGGCTCTAGCTCTCTGCAGATAAAAATAAGTGGATCCGTATCCAATCTGAATCTGCAAGAAATGGTCTGCAGATATCCATGTTGTATCCGTGGATGCAGATATAAGGCGGATATCTGTGGATATCCGTGGATTTGCAGGGCTCTATTGATCGGCCCCAGCCTGTAGCAGTGCCTGGGGTTTTTCCGTCCTAAGTGCAGGACTTTGCACTTGTCCTAGTTGTGCTGCATGAGATTTCTTTTGGCCCACTGCTCCAATTTGTCTAAGTCACCCTGAATCCTGTCCTGCTCTCCAGTTTGACTACCATTCCCCCCAGCTTGGTGTCATCCACAAACGTACTGAGTGTGCAATCTATCCCATCATCCAGGTCATTAATGAAGATGTTGAACAGAATGGGCCCCAGGACCGACCCCTGGGGCACTCCACTTGTTACTGGCTGCCAGCTAGACATTGAGTCCATTGATCTAGCCAGTTTTCTATTCACCTTACAGTCCACTCATCCAACCCATGCCTCCTTAACTTTCCGATGAGAATGCTGTGGGAAAGTGTATCAAAAGCCTTGCTAAGGTTGAGGTATATCACATCAACCAGCTATTCCTGCATCCACAAATCCAGTCATCTCATCATAGAAGGCAATCAGGTTAGTCAGGCATGATTTGCCCTTGGTGAATCCACGCTGACTGATCCTGATCACTCTATTTTCCTCCAAGTGTTTCAGGATGGATTCTTTGAGGACTGCTCCATGACTTTTGCAGGGATTAAGGTGAGGCTGACTGGTCTGTAGTTCCCTGGATCCTCCTTTCTCCCTTTCTTGAAGATAAGTACTATATTGGCCTTCTTCCAATCCTCTGGGACCTACCCCCTTTGCCACAAGTTTTCAAAGATAATGGCCAGCTGTTCTGCAATCACATCGTCCAGCTCCCTCAGCACACTTGAATGCAGTTCATCCAGCCCCATAGACTTGTGCACATCCAAATTCATTAGGTAGTCCTTAACCTGACCTTCCATCACCATGGGCCGCTCTCCTTCTCTTCATTCTGCGTTAACCAGTGTAGTATCTTGGGAGCAGACCCTGCCTCTAAAGACCGAAGTAAAAAAACGCATTGAGTACTTCAGCGTTTTCTGCAAAATCCACCATGAGGATACCTGCCCCATTCAGTAAGGGAGCTGCACCATCCCTGAGCCTCTTCTTGTTGCTGACATACTTGTAGAACCCCTTCCTGTTATCCTTCACATCCCTTGCTAACTGCAACTCCAATTGTTCTTTGGCCTTTCTGATTTTATCTCTGCAGTCCCCAGCAATATCTTTATATGCCTCCACTGTCACCTGGCCAAGCTTCCACTTCTTATAAGCTTCCTTTTTATGTTTCAGCTCACCGCAGAGTTCTCTGCTAAGCCATGCTGGGCGCCTTCCACATTTGCTGTTCTTTCTGCACATTGTTATGGTATTCCTATGTTCTTAGCAGGGTATCTTTAAAACACAGCCAACTCTCTTGGACACCTTTCCTCTTCAGATTAACCTCCCATGGAGTCCTGCCCATCAGTTCCCTGAGGAAGCCAAAATCTGCTTTTCTGAAGTCCAGGGTTTGCATTTTGCTTCTTTCCTTTCTTCCTTTGATCAGGATTCTGAAATCTACCATCTCCTAGTCACTGCTGCCCAGGTTGCCATTCACTTTTACTTCCCTGATCAATTCTTCTCTGTTTGTGAGCAGGAGATTGAGAGGTGTGTTATCAACTCTGCCCACCAACTCGGGGTATGCTCATTTATTAGGGTTACTTTCTCTTTGGGGAAGATGGTAATTCTATTAGTGTGCTGCTTGTGTCACTTGTCTTTCTATATATAGGTGCATCTGAGCAGACCAGGTCTATCAGCACTCCCAGCTGACTCCTTATGTGCCCCTGAACTCAGTAGGCTGGGTCACACAGCACTTCTCTGCTGCTACCCTTATGTGCCCCAGTACCACACCAAACTAGGCTTGATTATGGACCTTGAACAGGCTGGGTCACACAGCACTTCTCAGCTGCTACTCTTATATGCCCCGGGGCTCAAATCAAGCTGGGTCAAACCAGCACTTTTCAGCTGTCACCCTTATATGCCTCTGGAGTCAATCAGGCTACTATCCCCATCAATGAGCAAACCTTACAGGGTTGTGGGCACCACAGGGATCTTTGGCTGGGTAATAGAAGCGTTGCTGCAGAGCGATATAGAGAAACCACGACCACAAAGGAGAGGGAACAATGTCTTAGAAAAGTCTGGAAACTGACTTGATAACAAAAGGCATTTTATTGCTAGGTATGTAAAACTTGCACTAATAATTACAAAAGGAGAGAAGAATACCCCAAAATACCCAGTTATAGCATTGATAAACATACAAGGAAAGAAGAACACCCAGCTACAATATTACCTAGATTCTACTATAAGAGCCCAAAGCCCTTGTGCTTCCCGACTCGGCCCAAGTGGCCCCACGACACACAGAGGCAGAGGAGGTCACACAAGCATATGCTTTTATTTACCTACCAGATCTGGTGGAGCAGTTCCCTAACGAAGCTGGCTCCCGAGGGTAACAATAACATGGGTTATATAGTACAGTTTAGGGGAAGGGGGTCAGGTCTGAGGGATGCTGGCACCAAGCCAATTACAAACCTGGATTTCGAGTTGTTTACCTTACATGGCTTGTCACCGCACCTGGTCTAAGTGTGGGATGTTTCCTTATACGGGGCATTACCTCATCTGCTGATCCGTGGCCCAGGTGACTGACCTCAGTTAGGGGGACAGGTGAGACGTGACCACCCTGGATCCCTGAAATGGTGTCTTAAGGCCCAAGATGGAGTTTGCTGACTTATGCCATCCCCTTCGATCCTCCCTTTCATAGGGCCTTCATACAGGAGGTCCCATGACCCAGAGAGGTCATTACAAGGAAGGGGGCCTCCTGTTGCTCTTTGACGAGGGTGAGATATCTGAGTCTTCTGTGATGAGAGGAATGGGGGCTAGTGCCCCTCCCTAATGTGTCGGCCACCCACCAGGGAGATTCCTATGCCCAGTAAGGAAAGGAGCAGGGTTCTGAGCCAAGCGGTGGCTGGCAACCAAGACGTAAGCGAATCCCACCAGTGTTCTTCTATTCGCTGGGTTAAGCTCTGCTCCAACCTGTAGAGGTCCCTAAGGCTTGCCTTGATAGCCTGGGAATTATCGGAAAGGTTGAAGCAACACAGCCCCTTGAATTCGTGGCATCTATGTCCAGCTTTAAGGAGTAAAGAATCAAGAGCGAGGCAGTTTTGCAGTACCGCCTCACGGAGCTGGGCTTGCTCATAGTTTAACACAGAAATCATGCTAGAGGTAAGGTTAATAGATTTATCCAGAGCACAAGCGATTTTGCACAGGTCTAAATAGGTGGTTTCAACCAAGGCAGGGTCCCCTACTAGAGAGACTGCCAGAGCAATTATTTCAGCATGAGAAAGGAGATTAACCTGACTGTCACAACCATGAGGAAGTGACCACCTGTCTCTCTCTGGGGCAGAGCAGTGCTCTAGTTGGGGCAGGCATAGAGGGAGGTTAGTTCCCAAAGGTACAAGGCCCTCCAGTGGAGTTGGCGGGGATATAAGAGAATGAGACATTCCCACCAATCATAAAACAACCCCGAGGTAATAGAGGGGAGGCATACACAAAGGAATATTCTACTACAAGGGAACAGTTAAGCCCAGAGGGGAGGGAGGAACACTCATGTCTTGAACAACCGACCCATTTAACACATTCCATAGCAGACAAGCTTCCCAAAAGTCTAAGCTGCTATCGCTTCTGATTAGTCCAAGCAGAAGGTGTGGTTGATGCCTCCATAATGATGACACCGACCTGGGCAAGTTTTTTGGTGATACTGAATGCCCAAAGCTTGGTTGTACCAACGACTTCGCCGAATGGACCAGGAATGCCTATAAAGCAAGTCTGCACCAGGTTTGCCAGAGTTAGTTGGTCGGCAACACAAAAAGCGGTGGAGTTAACCACAGCTTTCATTAGGTTAACAAAAGTGTTCTCTCCCCAGCTTGGCATTGCTCCGGTCCATTTCCCCTGCACCCCCCTTGGTGTGGCTCCGAGTGGCAGAAGGAGCATGATGAGTATTAAGGGTTCCATCGCGTTGGTTAGCCTGCCAATCTTTGCAGGTCCTTCTTCACTCCGGTATTGGAGGAGCGGTGGTTACTCCCCTCCCTTAGTGGAGGGGTGCCTGTTGTCTGCTTCTCGTCCTGGAATCGCAGGGACAAGTTTGAGGTGGCTGGCGTGGATCCAGTGGGGCCGCCCATGTACTTTAACAGCTGAATGGGTAACAAGTAGAGTCTGGAAGGGACCCTCCCACCGTGGCTGTAGGCAATGCTTTCTCCGATGTGATCTGATCAGGATCCAGTCCCCTGGTTGTACCTTGTGGAGTGGAACGTCCAGTGGCAGGGTTTGTTGATGGATTGCCTTTTCTCTCGTGTGGTGGATCGCCCTTTGCGCCTGCAAGATGTGCTGCACCAGGTCCTCATCCCCTCCTAAGAGGGCAACGTGTGCGGGAAGCAAATGGGGGCTAGGAAAGGGAAATCCAAAAACTATTTTGTAAGGACAAAGTCCCATGGAGGCCCTGGGCTGGGTCCGGATATACATAAGGGCTAGCAGCAAAACCTCAGTCCATTTAAGGCCGGTTTCAGTACATATTTTAGCTAACATAGTTTTCAGGGTTCTATTCATTCTTTCCACCCGTCCCGCCGACGCAGGGTGGGAGGGGGTGTGCACTTTCCATTAGAAACCCAGGGTTTTTCCCAATTCCTGAATAATCCTGCTGGTAAAGTGGGGGCCCTGATCGCTATCGATTCCCAAGGGGATCCTAAACCTAGGGATAAGGTCTCTGAGCAGGAATTTAACTACTGCAGCTGAGTCAGCTTGCCCTGTTGCTTCAGCCTCCACCCACCCCAAGAGTTGGTCAACCACTACCAGCAAGTGTTTCTTTCCTTGTGCGGGGGGCATGTCGGTGAAATCAATTTGCAAGAACTGAAAAGGGGCTTTTGCCCAAGGGCACCCCCCCTTTGTCCCTCCCCTCCTCTCATATCACTGCACATCCTGGGTTGTACTGTGCACAAGTGGCATACTGCTGAGTAATGTTGGCTGCAATAGCCGTAATGCCTGGCGCACACCAATGCTTATTGATTCTCTCAACCACCCCCCTTGAGCCCGGATGGCCTAGCTGATGGATCATTCGGGCAAGTGCTGGGAGAAAGGCTTTGGGGGCCACTGGGCGGCCATCCTTTGAGTGCCAAACCCCCTCTGGAGAGCAGTAGGCTCCCATAGATTGCCAATGCTGAAGTTCTGCGTCAGGGACCTAAGAGTATAGTGCGGTAAAGAATTCAGTGTTCTGTGGGTCCTGGGACAGGGGAACAAGGAAAACAGTGGAAAAGCTGCTTTCAGCTGCCACTTTGGCCGCTGTCAGTGGCGGCATTGCCACAAGCGATTTCATCTGTCCCACGTGTGTGGGCACAACAGTGGAGAATGGCTACCTGGGAGAGTAAGTGAGGGCTTGTAAAAGGTCCTATACCTGGGCCGAGTTAGCAATAGGGTGGCCAGAACTGGTAAGGAAACCTCGGTGGCCCATAAGGCTCTGGTGTCATGGGCAATGCCATGAGCATAACTAGAATCAGTATAGATATTGACTGGCTGACCCTCGGCGAGCTCACAGGTGTGGGTGAGGGCGTGGAGCTCTGCCTTTTGGGCGGACCAGTCAGATGGAAGGGATCTGGAGAGGAGGCAGGACTGGAGCGAACAGCCAGCAAATCTGGCGCACCAGCGTCCATGAATGATGGACGCAGAGCCATCAGTGAACAAGGTTAAGTCAGGTTTAGAAAGGGGGACATCTATGGCCACATGGGGCCAGAAAAGTGAGTCTGTAGGTTGGCGGAACATGAGTGGGATGGGGAGCCAGGGGGCTCCAGGGAGTCAGGTAGGAGGGTCGCAGGGTTGAGGGTTGAGCAGGACTCAAGGGTTATGTCAGGAGCACAGAGCACTTCCAGTTCCATGCGGGTGAGCCTGGCGGCTGAGAGGTGGGCTAGGACCTGAGTGGTGACAAGGGAGTAAATGTGATGTGGAAGCCAGACCACAATGGGGCTCCCAAGAGTAAGGGAACGGATGCCAGGGACGACAGCAGGTAGACCAGCCAGTGCCCGGAGACAGGGAGGCAAGCCTAAAATGACAGGATCAAAAGGGCTGGAGTAGTAGCCGACTGGATCCCTGAAATGGTGTCTTAAGGCCCAAGATGGAGTTTTCTGACTTATGCCATCCCCTTCACTACTGTATCAGGCCTAGAGAGAGAGTCATAATTAACAAAAAGGGAGTGAGGTTGGGAGAAAGAGAGAAGGGGGGGGGGGCGCGGGGGGGGGGCTTCATCACTCTGTGTAGCAGAAAGGTTTCCAAGTTGTGCAGATCAGTGTCAGAGGCTGGATGGGAACAAAAGCTCCCACAGCAATCAGCAAGGAAGAAAAGCCAAATCCCAGTGGAAATGATACAGCTTTAGATCCAAGCATCAGGACTCAGGCCTCAGTCCAGACTTAGATAGGATCCAGTCAGGACTTGCACAGGACATACACTACTGTGTTGTTGGATATGGGTAAAGGTTTTTTTTATAAGGACTTGTTTAAGTGGCCAATATACATTCCTGGTTGGGTGTAATGGTTCAGAGAAGCTCACGATACAATCAGGCAGACTCAGTATTTTGGGTATCAATTATCATGTCTGTGACTAGAATGGTCTGATAATTGTTGAGTTTGTTCATGTTGGTGTGAGATCCCCCATCATGCAATGCTTCCCTGCTTCTTCAATCCCCGAGTTCAGTGTGGTTCCTGCTTCTTCAATCCCAGAGTTCAGTGCAGTTCTTGCTTTGGAGCCTGGCTTTCCATAGTCAGTGCAAATGAAGCTCCATTAACTGTGCTGATGGCTTTTGGATATGGATAGATAAGGATGTCCGCTATTTCCTACTGTTTTTGGTTTTCAGTTCAAGCAGAGGTTGATGCGTGGGGGGTGGGGGAGGCACAGGCTGGATACTATGCTCTGATTCCTCAAGAACACAGAGCTAACACGTAAACACAAGGCCCTTGGCTGGTGTCGCGGGGTAGGCCCTCCCTTATTTTAGGCCTTGGGGATGGTTCAGTTTCCCCCTCCTCTTCTTCTCCTATCCGAGAAGAAAAATCAGCATTCTTACTGGCCTTACCTGGTCGATGAGCCACGTGGAAGTTGTATGGCTGGAGAGCTAGATACCAATGCATGATACGGGGGTTGGTGTCCTTCATCATGTATAACCATCGTAGAGGTATGTGGTCTGTCACCAACATGAAGTTCGAGCCCAGAAGATGATAATGGAGGGTGTCGAAGGCCCATTTTGCGGCTAAGGCTTCTTTCTCTACAGTGGACTACTGGACTTCTCGGGGGAAAAAATTCCTGCTTATATATAATATAAGATGTTCTTCACCATTGACTTCCTGGGATAGCACCACACCCAGCCCCATCCTTGAGGCATCTATTTGGAGAATAAAGTCTTTATTGAAATCCAGGTGTATGAGCACTGGCTTTTGCATTAGCCGTGCTTTTAATGCTTTTTCACATTGTTCTGTCTACCGTACCTGCTTTGGCTCAGAATTTTTTGTTAGATCAGACAGGGATGCTGCTATTGACGCGAAGTCTGGTACAAACCGTTGATAGTAGCCAGCCAGTCCTAGGAACTAGCGGACCTGCCTTTTAGTCTTTGGAGTCAGCGTATCAGCCAAAGCCTGGACCTTATCTACTAGGGGTCGTAGCGTACCGCCTCCTACCACATATCCTAGGTAGATCACTTCCTTCTGTCCGAGATGGCACTTGGCTGGGTTGACTGTTAAGCCTGCCGCTCAGAGAGCTCCCAGCACCTGCATGAGGTGCTGGAGGTGCTTATCCCAGCTGCCAGTAGACTACTATATCATCTATGTATGCAGCAGCATATTGGTCATGCAGCTGTAAAACTTTATTCATTAGTTGCTGAAAGGTGGCAGCTGCTCCATGAAGGCCAAAGAGCATAGTCACAAATTGAAAAAATCCAAACGGTGTGAAGAAGGTTGTTTTGGGTCCTGAGTTTGGGGTCAAGGGTATTTGCCAGTATCCTTTAGTCAGGTCCAGTGTGGACAAGTACTTGCTGCCCCTGCCCCCCTGTGGAGCACAGAGAGATAACTGTAACCCTGTGTAATGGACATTGTGACCAATGTCCAGCAAGACTCCATATTGTCAGTTTGGAACTCCTGCTTAAACAATGTACTTCATTTTGGATACTTGATGAAATCTGGTTTAGGTATATGCTGTATATGTTCTTTTAAATGTGTGAACAAGGTGTGTGAATGAAGGGCGTGTGTGTGAAAAGGCCAGTCTCAACTGCCAGCCTGTCCTGATGAACCATAAGTACCATCTAACTGGCTGAACAATGCAGACATCTCATTAAAGCAAACAGAAGGAGCCACCCCAGAAAGAAAAGAACAAAATACAATCAAGTCTGCAAGTGACTGGTGACCAATGATCTCCCAGGAACCCTGAGGCTACATGGCACAGCAAATCCCATAGACTTACATGAAGGCCAGCAAGTATAAAAGATGGGTGAGAGCATGAAAACTTTGGGTCTCATTCTGCAACTGACATCTTGGAGCATCGGATCATGACCGACAGAGGCCTGGCTCCCTCCTTGTGCCCAGCCTAGTTGGCCACTAGGCTGGCTCAAGCAACACATGAAAGGACTGGTAATTACATCACACCAGCTTGCAGAACTGTGTGTGTGTGTGTCCCTGAATAAGATCCTGCTAGTCTTTTCTTTTTATTAGGGGGTGCTCTCCTGGGTGCCCTTTTTGGTATAACACCCCAGCCTTTCCAAAAGTTCATCTGTACGGGGCATTGGGTAAGCATCAAAACGGGATATGGCGTTTACCTTGTGAAAAATCAATACAGAATCGGAGGGTCCCATCTGATTTGCGCACCAGGACTATTGGGTTGTGCCACTCACTCTTTGATTCTTCAACCACACCCATTTCTATCATGGTCCTCAGCTCTTTCTGCACTGCCACCCACATCTTCCTCGGAAGGGGTTGGAGCCCGTCTCTCACCTTCTGGCCTGAGGGTGTCTCAATATGGTGGCTCATAAGGTGGGTGCGTCTGGGTTGTTTCGAAAGAACATCTTGGAACCTTTTCAGGATGCTGTGAAGTTGCTCCCATTGTGTGGGGCTCAGGTCCTTCCCCAATTCTGCTGGCTCATCTTCCATGGACATTCCGACCAATGGGCCTAGTTCTGGTTCAGTTGTTGGGGCAGCTATCCAAAGAGCCTTTTTTGCCTTCCAGGCCTTCAGCAAGTTTATATGGTAGATACGGGTTTCTCTCCTACAACCTGGTAGCCTGATTTCATAGTCTACAGGACCTACTCGACGGATCACCTCAAAGGGGCCTTGCCACTTGGCCAGGAGTTTTGATTCACTGGAAGATAACAAGAGTAGTACGCTGTCACCAGGTTGGAATACGCGTGTCTTCATCCCTTGGTTATAATGACACTGTTGTAATTCTTGGGCCTGCTTTAAGTTTTCTTGAGCAAATGCCCCGAGGGCCCATAACCATTCACGCAGCTTTAATACATAATGAATTGTTCTATGAACTCGGGTCTCTTGCGTTTCTCACTCTTTTAAAAGATCTAAGATACCTTGAGGTAGGTGTACATATAGGAGTTTGAAGGGCGAAAAACCAGCGGATGCTTGTGGGACTTCCATTAGGGCAAACAGCAAGGCCGGTAGCATTGTATCCCAATGTTGGGGGTCATCCTCCATGAATTTCCGGAGCATAGTCTTAAGCATGCTATTAAACCGTTCAACTAACCCGTCAGTCTGGGGATGGTATACCGATGTCCTTAGGGTCCGAATCTGCATGAGATGGCACAGCTCTGCTATCAGTTTTGAGGAGACATTAGTCCCAGATCTATTAAAAGTTCTTTGGGGATCCCCACCCTGGCAAAGATCTTCATGAGTTCTGCAGCTATCTGGGAGGCTCTCGCTGCCTGGAGCAGTACTGCTTGTGGATACTGAGTCGCGTAGTTCACTACCATGAGAATGAAGTGGTTACCAGTTTTACTTCATTCCAGGGGTCCTACAAGATCCATACCAATACATTCAAAGGGGGTCCCCACCACAGGGAGTGGCACCAATGGGACTCGAGGTACCTTAGTAGGTCCAGCTCATTGACACTCTGGGCATGAGGCGCAGAAATCCCGCACCTCGCAGTGAATACCTGGCCAGTAAAAGACCTGGGCAAACTGATGGAATGTCTTCTCTCAGCCCAGGTGTCCTGACCAGGGCACCTCGTGTGCCAAATATAGTAGACCCTGTCACAGACATTGCGGCACCAGTAGTTGGTAGATAATTTCCTGGGTCTTGGGCTCTCTCACCATCAGTGGCGTCGCTAGCGCTGGGCACACGGGGCATGTGCCCCGGGTCCCAACGCCGGTGCCCCGGGTCTCCGGCCCAATCGGGCCGGGGATCCGGGGCCCGATCCCTGGCGGTCCGCGGCCACAGCGGCCGCGTCTCCGGCCAGGGTTCCGGGGCCTATCTGGCCGCCCGGCAGGCCCCGCCCCCTGGCCTGGGATAGGGCCAGGGGGTGGCCACGTCGCTGCCGCCAGCTAGCCTGCTCTGCCGTGCGGCACAGCTCAGCCTAGCGTGGCCTAGTGCGGCTGTAAGCGGCCGCTGGAGGCTGGGCCCACAGCCGCAGCCCTGGATCCCCGGCCGGGGACGGGGATCAAGGGCTGCGGCCGCGGGCCCGGCCGCACCGGCATGGGCCAGGCTAGGCTGAGCCGCCCCGCACAGCAGCGCGGCCCAGCTGGTGGAGGCGGTGCCGCAGCCTCCCCCTGGCCTTATCCCGGGCTGGGGGGTGTGGCCTTGGCTGGGGCGGGGCCTGCCCTCCGGAGGGGGCAGGGCTGGGCCCGTGCCCCGTGTCTTTCCCCGCCCCAGCGACGCCCCTGCTCACCATCCAGTAGAGACAGTCCCCCTGTATCTCAAATTGTGGCCCTTGGGGAAATTGTATCCCCTCGTCTAGCTCGGAGCTATGTGTTATAGCCTGTTCCCAGGCATTGCACAATGTGGGGTCTTCGCGTTGCTCCCATACAAAGTCCTCCTCTCTCTCTAACTCTTTCTGCACCTCTTCTATGGTGGGTTGTGTAGCAGCTGCTGTATCTATAGCTGTTTCGGTGGGGGTCGCAGTATCTTCTCCCACTGCGGCACTCAGCTGATGCTCCCTTTCTTCCTTCCTTGGGTCCCCTGTCCCTGGTTTCTGCGGTTGTAAGGTACTACATTCTTGAAGAATTTTCTGGAACTCAGGCCAGTCATGGCCTAAGATCACCAGTAGGTTAGTTTAGGGATCACCCCTACCTGTAGGGCCTCCGTCTGCTGCCTCACTGTGAGCTGCACCTGCGCTGTCGGGTAAGAACAGATGTCTCCATGGATACATTGTAGGTGCATCATTGGACCCCTTTTATTGAGATTGGGTAGCCATCCTTCGCAGACTAGAGTCTGGATACAGCCAGAGTCCACCAAAGCCAGGTCACTTATTTGTCCCACCTTCACCGGGACTATTAACTTCTCTGGGGTGCGTATCCTGGCCCAGCAGTCTACTGCACATACCTGTCCATAATCACACTCCATATATGGGCAGTCCTGGTGGAAGTGCCCTTCTTTGCCACATTCCCAGCATTGGCCTTGGCTGTTCCCTCCCTGGGTCTCCCCTATTGAAGTATCCAACTCTGGGCGCCAGTTTCTGTTACCTTCTAACTTTGTCTCATGTGAAACCCCTAACCGTTTGTACCTGGTAGGGTCCTTTAAAGGTGGGAGGGACTGGGGTTGTTCTCGAAAGGGCCCTTTGACAGGCCCCCGTCGTCTCCCATTATTCTGCTTCCGAGGGCTGCCTGTTTTCTGGGTGCTGGCGTCCGTTTCCTCTGCGGCCATATAATCTTCAGTTAGGGAAACAGCCTCCATTAGGGTCTCCAGGCAGTGTCTTTGGAGCTACTCTCTACTCCTGGCTGGTAGCACTAGAATAAATTGTTCTAATGCAATAAGCTCTGCTACCTCTGCTCCGGTCCACTGATCTGGTTCCAGCCACCGCCAGCAGTCTTCTTTAATTCTTTGTGCCATTGCCCTAGGTGGGGTCCCGGGGAATATTGTGTACCAAGTAACCATTGCCAGTAAGTCTCTGGGTTCACCCGCATCTGGTCAAGAATTGCTTCTTTGACCTTTGAATACACCAAGGTGTCCTGGGGGTCCAAATTACGATAAGCCATTTGTGCTGGGCCTGTCAGAAATGGCGCGAGAAGGGTGGCCCCGTTTTCTGCTGGCCATTTCTCTGTTAGTAGCAACCCATTCAAATGTTACCAGGAAGGCCTCTGGGTCATTGCCTGGGCCCATCTTAGTTAATCAGATGGGCAAATAGTTCTGGCTCTCCACCATCCCTGCACCCCCAAGCTTGGTGGGTGTAGCCGTAGGGGCTTTCATCACAGCTCCCATTTGTTGAATCAGCTTCTCTTGATTTTGTTGTTGTGTACTCATTTTTCACATCAGCTGTTGTAGCTGTTCTTGCTGTCTGGCCACTTGGGCTTGCTGCTATGTAGCCATCTGCTGGAGCAGCTGAGCATATTGTTGTTGCTGCTGGATGGCCTGCTGCTGTTGGGTCTACAGAAGCCACTTCAATACTTTCTCCATCTCCATTGCCCCTGCTTGGGAGACTCCCAAAAAGAAAAAATTTCTCTCCCTTCTCTTTTTTTTTTTCTTTTTTTCTTTTAAATCTTGTCTTGGGGTCTCTCCTTCAGGGACCAATCGTTGCCCACATTCTCCACCCCTTGTTGCGGGGTAGGCCCCCCCCAGCACCCCATCATGGGCAAACAGGGGGAAGGATATCAGGGAGGGCACCCCACGAGTCTCTGATCATGCAGTTCCTGTGTGGACCCGGACCTGTAGTTAAGGGCAAACTGGTCTGGTAGCACAACTTAATCGCCACAGTCAGTATATACAAAGTCCATGTGCGGCCCTTGGACGAGGTCAGTGTGGCCTAATCGCCACAGTCAGTATCCACAATTGGGCAGTGCGTAGTGCCCAGGTAGGGGGGCTCAGGCCCTCCCACTCCACTGAGCCCCAGCTCAGGGCCCTATGGGTGCCGGGGGTACAGCACCCAGTCAGCGGGGATGCAAACCAAAACACGCTGACTCATTCTTCTATACACCCCGGTGCACCCCCCCTTGGGCCCCCTGGGCTGCTTCCTACCTGGGGCAGGGTGAAGATCTGGTCTGGCGTTGAAGACAGGCTGCCTCTTTCCTAGGCCCGCAGTTGCAGGCTTCTCCCCAGGTCCTGGGCATTAGGCACAGGTTTCTCTTCCTGTAGTAACTGCTCCATAGGGTTCACTCTGCTTGCTGAATGTCCTCTGAAGCAGAGCTCACCTAACTCAGGAACAGGAGCCTCTACCAGGCGTCCTTCCCCTCCACTAGCCAGCCCTGACTGAGCTGTGCTGCTCCCTCTTATACTGGGGCAGCAGCTTAAGCATGCCCAGCAAGGCTTAAGGGGCGGAGCTTCCACCGCCCACAGGGCTGGCTGGGCTACTGCAGTGCGGGGTGAGTCAGCCCCGTCACAGTTGGTTACTCCAGCATTTGTACCAGGAAGTTGTCTACAATGATCTCCAGAAACTTCCTGGACTGCTTGTTCACTGCTGCATTGCCCTCCCAGCAGATGTCAGGATAATTGAAATCCCTCATGAAAGCCAGGGCCTGTGATCTGGAAACCTCTGCAAGTTGTGCATAAAATGCCTTATCCATCTCCCCCTTCTGGTCTGGTGGTCTGTAGCAGACACCCAGCATGACAACCCCCTTGTTGCAATCCCCTCTAAACTCAACCCACAGACTTCAAGTGGCTTGTTTCCACTTTCATAGTGGAGCTCTGAGCAGTGCTACTCCTCCCCCTCTCCTTCCCTGCCTGTCTTTCCTGGACAGTTTATACCCATCCATTGCAGAAATCCAGTCATGGAAGCTATCCCACTACATCTCTGTTATTCCAGTTACATCATAGTTCCTTGTCTGTGCCAGTACTACCAATTCTTCCTGCTTGCTTCCCAGGCCCCTTGCATTTGTGTACAGGCACCTAAAATACTGGGCCAATTGCCCTACTTTCCCCTGTTGATTATCTCCCCTGTTGCATCTTCCTCCTTGTATTTTTTCCCAGTGTCCTTCTTCCCCACACACCTCAGGTATTAGGGCTTCATTAGGACACTTAAGACAATGATTTGATTCCCCCACCCCTCAGTTCTGATTACTCTCTCGATTATCCCTGCCGTTATAGTCCTTACACCCCTGCCCCCCAAGTTCCATCCCTTTCCTCAGGTCTCCCACATTGTGACTCACCTGTGGGCTTTGGTTGCCTTCCCCCTTCAAACCTAGTTTAAAGCCCTCCTCACTAGGTTAGCCAGTCGACTTCTGAATATGCTCTTCCCCTTCCTCGACAGCTGAAGTCCATCCCTGCAAAGCATTTCTTCTTCCTGGAACAGTACTCCATGGTCAAGGAAGCCAAAGCCCTCCTGACAACACCATCTTTGCAGCCAGGCATTCACCTCCAGGATACATGTGTCTCTGCTCAAGCCCCTACCCTTGACTGGAAGGATCGAGGAGAACACCACCTGTGAATGAAACTCCTTCACTGGCGCTCCCAGAGCTCTGTAGTCACCTTTGATCTGCTGAGGATCACCTCTCACAGTAACATTGGTTCCCACATGGATGAGTAGCATGGGGTAGTAGTCAGAGGGGTGGATGATTCTTGACAATCCCTCCGTAACATCTCAGATACAGGCCCCTGGCAGGCAGGCTACCTCCCGAGAGGCCTTGTCAGGGCAACAGATGGGTGCTTCTGTCCCCCTCAGAAGTGAGTCCCCAACCACCACAACCCTATGTTTCCTCCTGGGTGTGGTGGATGTGATCCTCCCAGCCTCGGGGGTGCATGGCTTCTCATCTTCCACCTCATCCTTCTTCCATAGCGCTGTGTAACAGTTCTCCACCACAACGGAGGGTGTGATGGGAGCAGGGGTGGAGCACTGTCAGCTGCCAGAAGTAACCAACTGCAAGTGTCCTCCCTGTGCCAGAGCCATCTCCTTCTTCTCCAGTGGTGTGGCAGCAGTCCTTTGCACCTGAATAGATTCCTCAGCCTTGGATGTCTCCTCATGGACTCTATCAAGGAATTTATCTGGGACATGGATACTCCTGAGCCTAGACACCTCCTTTGATATTTACCTTTTTAATACTGAGCTCTTCCCATCCCTGGTGTTTGTTATACAGGCTCCATCCTCAGAACTATGGCCCTGGCACCCCCAAAAAGAAACCAACTCAACTGGGAAAACAGCTCCCCTACTCCCAACAACATGGTACATGAGACAGCAGGTCAATTCTGAGAGTAGTCAGGTCTTTGGGGTTGATCATCAGGACTCCTAGGTTCTAGCCCCAGCTCTGGCAGGGAGGTGGGGTCCAGTGGTGAGAGCAAGTTGCAAATAAAATTGAGGATTTATGCACTATCTAAATTTTGTAGGTGCATTGAGGCTGCCTCCTCCTATTCTAGTTAACTCCCCCTTGCTAATCCCCAGCCCTACTGCAACACCCAGAAAATGGTAAGGTGGATGAGGACAATATCAAACTCCTCATCTCTGGATGCAAAGGACTAAGAAGGGGGCTCTTGCCCCCTGTGGAGAAGTGGGAACCCTCTGCTAGGTTAATAGAGGAAGACACGGGTGTTGACCAATGTTCCCTCTAAGAGGCGCTGGCAGCTGAGCAACTCATGTTGCTTGCTGCGCTGGCCCCTCCCCCCTGTGGGCTTGCTGCGGTGCCCCCCCACGCGCTCACTTCTGACCACCCCCAGCTGCCCCCCCACCCCTGCGGGCCTGCTCCCGACCACCTCCCCGCTCCCAGCGGCCCCCACGGGCCTGCTCCTGGCTGTCCCCCATGCTCCCCGCCCCCAGTGGCCCTCCCACTCCCGGTGGCCCCCACGCCCCCACAGGCCTGCTCCCCGCTGCCCCCCCACTCCCAGCGGCCCCCATGGGCCCACTCCTGGCCGCCCGGCTGCCTCCCCCGCTCCCCGCCCCCGGCAGCCCCCCTGCCCCCACAGGCCCACTCCTGGCGGCTCCCCCACCCCCCGGGCCTGCTCCCGGTGGCCCTCCCGCTCCTGGCCGCCCCCCTCCCCAGGCCCGCTCCCCACCGCTCCTACAAACTTACCTCGTGGCTGGAGCCCGATGGCCCAGCCACAGCTCCTGAGTCAGAGAAGCTCTATGGAGCATGCCCAGAATTTCTGGGCATGCTCCCTTAGAGCTTCTCTGGGCGGGAGTTTTCAAAACTCCCTGCTCCACAGGAGCTCTATTGAAGAACTCCGGCTGCCAGCAGTGCGCTGCCGGCAGCTTTCCCTGTGCTGGCGGCTGTGGCGGGCTGCGCTGCAGCGCGCCAGCGCAGCTTAGAGGGAACATTGGTGTTGACCCTCTTTCTTTTCTATTCGGGTGATGGAACACAGGTGGGTGATATGAGATAGAGCCACTAGGGGGCAGAGGGGTAGTGTTTAGGGAGCCTGTACCTGGAACCCCCTCTGGTCACACTGGATTCAGCTGGTTGGGCCAGGGGGTAGAGAGGTGGGCAGAGCAAGCAGGGGAACAAAGGACCGGGGGAAGGTGCGGCTGGTAGGGAAATGGGGGTCCAAGAGACAGGACCCTGACCTGGGGTGTAGCCCTAATCCCCTGGGGGTTTCACTTCTGGTTGTTCAGAGGATGCTGATACCAACTGTCCTTGCTGCTGTATGAACTGGTTTTCTAATAAACCCTCTGATTGCCACACTGGCTGAGAGTGGCTGCTGATTGGGACGGCTGGGACCCTCCTGGAGGGAGGAAACCCCCTCCAAGGGAGACCGGATAGAGCAAGGATTGGACCCTCTGAGCCTGGAGTTGGGGGCTGGCTGCACGGAGCGTGGAGACCCAGGTGCTGGACGGGAGGAGACTCCACCGTAGCAGAGATCTGACTGGCTGTGGACAGAGGGGATCCAGGAGGCTTGTCTGGGGTCTCCATCACATCCCCCAACAGAACAGTGGCCAGCACAGGCATTAAGCATTAGAGATCCCCTGCGGAAGCTACAGCCTAGAAGTGTGGGCCACCTGGGAGCCAAAGGATGAGCACATTAGTAGTGGAAAAACCTTTGAAATATTTCTGTAGCTGTCCTGGCTCCAATTCTGTAGCTGTGGTCTGGGGCCATCTGTGTGCCACATTTCATGAGGGCTGTGCACTAGGTTTTTCCCTCGCTCTGCAGCAAGAATGTTTTGAGGCTCTGAAAATGTGCCTTCCGCTTGCTGTTTGGGGAAGGGGCTCAGTCTCAGAGCTTCTTCAACAATCTAATATTTTCAGCACTGCCTCTGTTGCAGGGACCCAGTTTTCAAGGGAGTTGCCCTATGCACTGCAGGGTCTTGCTGCCATTTTAGTTTTAGCAACCACAGCTTTTACTCTTCAGAGGGGCTGCATCTCAAGAACTCCCTGCTGATCTCTTCATTCCTCAGAAGACTCCAGTACAGTTCCTCGGGCAGTGTGGCAGTTTCCAAGTCTACTTGAGTCTGCTGTTGGTTTTCAGAGTGGTTGGAAAAAATTAAGAGTGGATATATTCAAGGAACTCCAGCTCACATACCTTTAAACTTGTCCCATGCACTCTGCTCCTGGCCTTAATGAGATCTGGCCACTTTCTAGCCAAGCTGAGTGGGTGTGTGGATTTCAGAGCACTCTGATACATTGGTTCAGAAAGGAAAAGGTTTGTCTGCAGTCCTGGCTGCAGGAGTGTGCTTAGCAAATTTGCTGCAGGGAGGACACAGGAGCCCAGGCCTTGATTAGTTCTCAGCTCTGTAGCACCTAGTTGCAAGTCATCCCCCCAGCCTCTGACAGCCTTTACTCTCTGCATGCTTACGTCCAACCCCAGGGCATCAGCCTGGCCGTACACATTCCAGTCACTGTGTTTGTGTCTCTGGGGCGCATACTTCTTTTGAGAGTGATGTTGAAGAAGATCTAGAACAGTGGTTCCCAACCTTTTTCAGGTTATGTAAGCTGATCTATGGTACTGAACTCTATAAGCTGAAAGCTAACATATAGTGCTAAACCCTGTAAGCTGTAGCATGAAATCTTTTCCTTTAGATAAAAACATCATGTTGTTTACCAGACAGGCACTAACGAACCCCTCCTTACTTCCCTTTTTCTGTGAACTCCCATAACTTCCCGTCTCCCTAAAAATCCGTTACCTCCCCACTCCCCTTAATTTCTTTTAGCCAATTATGTATCATTTCTTTGTCTGTAACCTTATATGGCTTATTACATATAACTGAATATAAAAGGCTAAACTCTTGCTGTAATCGGGGTCTCTCTGTCTTTATTCAGGGAACCCATTTGTGATCACAAATGCAATAAAGCAAATACCTTTTCACCCTTGGTGTGGTTATTGGCTCTGACGGCACCAAGACAATCCTGGTACCTGAATTCTGGTAACAGTTTTTGGCGACCGCGGCAGGACCGGGGTCTTGGCCTCATTCCGGCCGGGCAGTCCAGCAGCTGGCAGCAGCGCACACTCCTTCGGGAGGCTGCTGGCTCCTGGCTGCCCCGTCGGCTGAGCCAACGGCCAGTCAGAGTCCTTGCAGAAGTGAAAAGGTATACTTGGGAAATATATTGTGTTGTTATTCATTAACTGTTTTGCTGCTCACACCATATTGCTGCTTTAATTAAGTAGCAGTGGCTGAACAAGGTTGCCCGGCACCGAACAGTGTCTTTGGACAGGATGGGTGAGTGTTTATCTGTTCTCTTATCCCCCTTAGCCCCCCCTTGTTGTTCTTGGGAGACGTCCCCCTCAGCTGGTAGCCAGTCCGTGCTAGAGGAACAGAACTGGGGTTTGGAAATCCTCCGCCGGTAGCCAGTCCGTGCTAGAGGAACAGAACTGGGGTTTGGAAATCCTCAGACGGTAGCCAGTCCGTCTTGGAGGAACAAAATTGGGGTTTGGTAATCCTCAGGCGGTAGCCAGTCCGCCCTAGAGAAATAGAACAGGGGGGGTTGAAAAATGGGAGGTGGTAGCTCGATCCCGGAAGACAGTCCCCTGGCTTGTCTCTTGACAAATAGAAGTAGGCTGGGTATACAAAATTATGGGAAGAGGAAAATAATCCGCTGGTGCACCTTTATCTGGCCACAGTACGACCTGGGGGGGTCAAGACAAGTGGCCAGAATATGGAAGCTTTGAGTACGGCATACTTATGCAATTGTTGGCTTTTATGAGAAGAACAGGCAAATGGGAGGAACATGATGTGGCGGCAGGGTTTATGGACATTTGTTTGCATCCTGAGGAGTACCCGTGTTCGGGGGAGGCAAGGGTCATGGTTGTTAAGGGAAAAGGGATTGACAGGGTTAAAAGAAGGTATCCAGTTTTGCAACAGGATAGATTTGATCCTCCCCCGCCCCCTTATGCAGTCCCCCCCCCCCCGGCGACTGGAGGCTGCTGAGGATGCTAGCGGACCTGGTCTGGCTGCATCAGCACCACAGCTACCCTCAGAGGGGGAGAGAAAGGCTCAGGGAAAGTCTAATGAACAGGGAGAAACAGCAACAGCAGAGAACTCCGAAAGGAAAAAACAGGAAATCACACAGGAATCTGTTACACAGAACAAAACAGAGGCTCTAGGGGAAAAGAGCGAGGATTGTAATGAGGAGCGAGTAAAACGTACAACTCGTGTCCCCTCTCATATGCATTACTCCCGCTTGGGAAGCCCGGACTCCTGCTTCCCTTTGAAGGAGGTGGTGGAACCGAATACTGAGCGTAAGGAAAAATATAAGCGGGTGTTTCAGCACACGCCTTTCCACACTACTAATTTGTTTAATTGAAAAAATCAAAATCCTAATTATTCTACTGATCCGATAAAAATAGCAAACTTGTTTAAGTCTATTTGTAGCACTCATAACCTGACCTATGATGATATCCAGCAGTTTATGGGGGTTATGTTAACGGGGGAGGAACGATCCCTTGTCCTGGCTGCCGGGCGACGGGAAGCTGAGCAGTTAAAAGCACAGAAGCGCCCAAATGATCCGAGTATGCAGGAGTTCTGGCCAAATGCCAGACCTAACTGGAACTGTAATAATAATACGGGGCGCAATTGTTTGCAAATGTATAGGCAATGTATGGCAGTGGGATTTAACAATGGTATCCCGAGAAAAAGGGATATGAGCCAGGTCTATGCAATCAGCCAGGGAAAGGATGAGTCCCCCTCACAGTTTTTTAAACGGGTCAGAGTGGCTTTTCCGCAGTGGACAACACTGGACCCAGATAAGACAGCTAATAGGTCAATGTTTAACTTTGTTATTTTTTTAATTCTGCACCAGACATCAGAAAGAAATTAAACAAGCTGAATGGTCCCTTAAATATGGACCCCACTCAATTGTTGGAGGTTGCCTTTAAGGTTTTTAACCAAAGGGACAGGGAAAATAAAGAAAAAAAAAAAGAAAAAAAAAAAGAGCTACAATGGCAGACTGCTCTGTTGGCAGCCCTGCAGGTTGGACCTAGGGGTAGAGGCAATCGCGGAAGAGGGATTCGAGGAGGAAGACAGGCCGGGGGTGGAGGGCAAAAGGTAGTTAATCAAATACCCATATCCAGGACTCAATGTAGAATTTGCAGGCAGGAAGAACATTGGGGCAACGAGTGTCCCAACAGGACCCCGGCACCCTGGCCCCCACAGGTCCTTGCCGTGGAGCAAGCAGAATGATGGGGGCGGGGGTCTCACTGACCTCCCCTTCCCTAATGTTAACTTAAAACTGTTCACTGACGGCAGTAGTTTTGTGAAAAATGGTGTACGAAAGGCAGGGTATGCTATTGTTACCATTAACTCTATAGTTAAGGCACAACCGCTCCCTCCTGGGACTTCTGCACAGCTTGCTGAGCTTATCGCCCTCACTAGGGCTCTAAAATTAAGCACCAATCAAGCCTGTAATATCTACACAGATTCTAAATATGCCTTTGGTGTTGTGTACGCCTTTAAACAAATATGGGCCAATAGAGGTTTTCTCACAGCTGCTGGGAAGCTGGTCAAGTATGGCTTGCAAATCCAGCACCTGCTCCAGGCATCCTTGCAGCCCTGCCAGGTTGCTATTGTCCACTGCAAAGCTCATACCACTGACCCGGGGTTGGTGGCCCGGGCAACCAACAGGCTGATTTGGCAGCCAAGGCTGCAGCTCGTTTACCTCTGGCCCCACAACCGGCCCTTGCACTTTTGCCCTCCTTCCCCCGCCTTCCGGATCCTCAGTATAGCCCTGACGAGATCGCAGTAAAGCTCTCAAAGGGGGGAGTGTGGAAGGGAAAGTGGCTTCAGCAAGTCAATAGGAAAATAGTACTCCCCAGTCAAGAGGTAAAATCAATCATTCAAATTCTCCATGAGAACACTCATGCTGGTAAAAAAAAGTTGGGGCACTTTGCCCGCCAGTATTTTACAGGAAAAGGGTTTGTTGAGGCTTTAGATGCTGCTCAAGCACAATGTCTTATTTGTCAGCGTACCAATCTGGCATCTGTAGCTCAAAAGGCTGCCCAAGGAGCAGTCACTAGAGGGTCTCTCCCAGGCGAAAGATGGCAGGTGGACTTTGCCGAGCTACCCCACCAAAGGGGATATCGGTATCTCTTGGTTTTTGTTGACACCCTTACAGGTTGGCCCAAGGCCTTCCCTTCTCGTACCTGTACAGCTCGGGAAGTGGCAAAAGCTTTACTAAAAGAAATTATCCCCAGGTTTGGTATACTGTGGGAGGGAATTAAGTCAGATAATGGGGCTGCATTCGTTGCTAAAGTGGTGGGACAAGTTTCAGGTTCCTTGGAAATTCCCTAGCGGAATGGTTGAACGAATGAATAGAACTATCAAAACTACGCTCACTAAACTGGCTCAGGAGACTACCTTACCCTGGCCAGACGCTTTGCCTCTGGCATTGTTGCGAATTCGTGTTCTACCTCAAGGGGCCTCTAAAATCAGCCCCTTTGAGGGCCTGTAGGGCAGGCCATACCCCCTTGGTATGCAGAAGGCACCCGCCGGCACCGAAAAGGAAATTGGCCAGCAGGCACTGTCAGAATATGTACAGCATTTATCTGCTGCAGTTCGTTCTCTTCACAGAATTTTGCAGGAGGTGGTCCCTGGGCAGCTGACCCAGCCGGTTCATTCCTTCCAACTGGGCGATTGGGTCCTCCTAAAGAAGTGGCATAAAACCCCACTGGAACCTTGGTGGAAGGGCCCGCTCCAGGTGCTACTTACCACAAACCACCTCGCTGAAGCTGAATGGTGTAAAGGCGTGGGTGCACCACTCTCGGGTTAAAGCAGCAGCCCCTCCACAAAAGCCTGTGACTCTGGACGTATCATCATCCTAAGCTCAGTAGCCCCTTAAGAATCTATGCTTTTTATTCAAATGTTACAGAACTTAACTTATGTTACATAATTTTATTGTTCCCTTCTTTATTGAATTTTTCATCTTGTGTCTGATTGAATCTGTTTTTGTGTGGCCACCCAACATAACAATAAGGTTCTGGGAACTTCCCTGTTGTGTTATTCCCACCATTCTGCCTTTATATGCACTGTCTCTTCTCCTTCTATCACTTCACTTCAGTACCCAGCCATGCTTAGGGTATAATCATAATCTCTTTATTACCATGTCATATAAGGTGGTCCATGCTTATAATCAGAGTCACTGCTGGGTGTGCACATGAATGCCCATGAATGCCTAAACTGGTTTCCCTCTGGTCCCCATGCCCCTCAGTTCCAGTTCCTGGTAAATTTGGTTGTTTGGCTGGCTTCCAGAGTTGGCCTGGCTCCAGGGAATGGTTTCTGTTGCTGCCTTGGTGCTCTGTATCGCTCATGTTTCTTGTTGTTGCCTCCAGTGCCTGCTAGGCTGTCTGCAAATGTGCCATCCCTTTTTCCCTGCCCTACTCTTCGTCGGCATATCTTAGTGCTTACACCCCAATCTCCTTCTCTTAATTAATTGAGCCACCAGTTAGTTTTAACAAGTGTCTCAAAAGGGGGGAGTCTGTAAGCTGATCTATGGTACTGAACTCTATAAGCTGAAAGCTAACATATAGTGCTAAACCCTGTAAGCTGTAGCATGAAATCATTTCCTTTAGATAAAAACATCATGTTGTTTACCAGACAGGCACTAACGAACCCCCCTTTACTTCCCTTTTTCTGTGAACTCCCATAACTTCCCATCTCCCTAAAAATCCGTTACCTCCCCACTCCCCTTAATTTCTTTTAGCCAATTATGTATCATTTCTTTGTCTGTAACCTTATATGGCTTATTACATATAACTGAATATAAGGCTAAACTCTTGCTGTAATCGGGGTCTCTCTGTCTTTATTCAGGGAACCCATTTGTGATCACAAATGCAATAAAGCAAATACCTTTTCACCCTTGGTGTGGTTATTGGCTCTGACGGCACCAAGACAATCCTGGTACCTGAATTCTGGTAACAGTTAGAGACCCCTTTTTAGCCAAAAAAATCTTTACAACCCCCTGACTGATTATGTAATCTGGCCCGTATGGGCAGACTCTGGCCTGCACCACTCTGGCAGCACCACTGGGACAGCTGGCGAGCAATGCTTCTGCCACCATGGCCCATGCCACTGGGGAGCTGAGCCATGGCAGCTATGGCCCCCTGCTCTTGTCCCTGCCAAGGACTTGCTGTGGTCCCAGCCCCCTGCCAGGGATCCAGCTATGGGTGGGGAGAGGCAGCCCTGGCGGGGAGCATCAGGGCTGTAGCTGGATTCTGGCCCCAGTAAGGAGACACTCCTCAGACCCTCTGCAACATGTCTGCAGATCCCTAGGGGTCCCCGGACCACAGGTTGGGAACAAGTGATCTAGAAGAACCTTTGGAAATGTGGCTCACTCTGAGGGCCAGTGGGTGATGCTGAACCAACATTTTGGTGCATCTCTGGCCCTTCATGTCTATGGACCTCCGCTGGGTTGTGCTGCAGCCTCAAGCTTGTGTCACCTGGCCAGGCTGTGAAGTTTCATTTTGCTAAAGCAGACAGTAAATTATTTCCATTTGAGGTTTGTGTTGCCAGGGCCAACAGAACAGTCTGCGGTACAGGGTGTGAAGTTCAGAGATAAATGGAGTGAAGTGAACAGACAATTTGGGGTGCAATGGGGTGGAGAGTGGTAAGATGCACATCCTATCATGGGCAAATGCTCACTTTTCTTCCTGGCTGAGCCTTTCTCTGTGTTGGCTCCATGTTTTGATGAGCCCTGCTATTCAGGGGAGTCAAGACAATGGACAGAGGCCCCTGTGGCAGCTCTGAAGGGCAATTTCCATTCTAAGCCCTCCTGGAAGCTGCAAATATGTGCTAGTGTCAGTGTTAATTCACAGGACTCCCTGCCTCTGTTGTTTGTGGAGTTAACTTATAAAACAACCTTCCACAAGGGAATAACCCAGGGGGCAGCTTGATAAAAGGTATTTGTGGGGTTAAACAGTGGGACTCAGTGCAGAGGGTATAATCATGTGCGGTCTATAACAGAGGGTGAATTTCTTCACCTTGTTTCAAGTCAATGAGATGGCATGTTTCCTGTTTCTCGTCCTTAAATTCACTCCTCTCCTGGAGCTGGGATACAACCCAGGAGTCCTGATTCCCAGCACCGACTGTTTAACCTTTCGGACCCCCCCAACTCGTTGCTTGAAGATTGCAGCATTTGTGACTCAGCCTTTGTTGGGAGCTAATGGGGCAGGGGTTATCACTGGATCCTGGTAAAGCCCCTTCACAAAAAGACTTGTGCAAAATACGTACAGGCCTTTCCTTCGCACAGTGGAATATCTCAATAAATGAGCTCCTGGCCAAGTATCTAATGAGTTAGAGAAGGTGGGAGGCAGGACTCCTGGCTTCTATCCCCAGGGCAAGGCAAAGTGTGAGATGTAGTGATTAGAGCAGGGGTCCGAGGGCAGGACACCTGTATTCTAGCCCCAGCCTTAGGAGGGAGTGTGGGCTATTTTACAGCAATGGTTGGTTCTTAGTTGGTTTCTCTCCTAAAACAGTGTCCGAAAGATAATTTCCATTTCTGGTTTGCAGTTTTTCAACCTTACAGAGCAGGGTGGGGTGGAGCATGTAGAAGACGGAAGGTGAAGGGGAGTGAACTAAACACACAAGGCAGGGCTCTGGGGGATGACAGATATTCGGTGGATTTCTGGGCAGACATATACCAGCTGAGTCTCTCTCTGTGCTGAATCCGTGTTTCCACCACTTGCTGCCCAGGTGAGTTAAGAGAATGAGCAGAAGCTCCCTTGTAGGGTCTGAAAGGGAATTTCCTTGCTAAGCTCAGTTAGAAGGTGCAGAAATGGCAAATCAGTGGGATTCCTTGCCCGTGGATATCAGTGGGGTTAACCTTTGAGACTCCCTGCCTTTGGGTATCAATAGCATTCACCTGTGAGACTCCCTGCCCCTGGATATCAGTGGGGTTAACCTGTGAAACTTCCTGCTCCTGGGTATCAGTGGGGTTAATCTGTGAGACACTCTGCCCCTGGGGGTAACTTGTGTCACTCAATAGACAGAAGTAGTAGGTGAAGTCTGAGTTGTGTGACGTTTTCTTCATTGTTTCTCATTAATCAGATGAGGTATTCCGTATTACAAACTCTGAGCTGCAGGACCCCACTTCTCCCCCACAGCCCTGGAGTTCTGACCCCCACCTCTGCACCCCATTCAACCACACCCCACTGCCAGAGCCAGGGATAGAACCAAGGAGTCCTGGTTTCCAGCTTGCCCTTCGGTAGCTGTTAGGCCATTCTGTCACACACAGAGGGCTCCATGCTAACAAGGCAATGTCGGCAAGGGAGGCTCAGTCTCTGGCAGAGGCAATAGCCTGGAGGTCCCTGATGCAGGTCTGGCAGCATGGCTGTGGGGCAGAGAAGCAGCTCTGTGAATTGAGGTTTCCTGTATTACAATAAGGACCCTATATATTCTCATGAGTCATGCTGTGGTATCAATTCCTGTGACAGAAAGATGAGCACAAGAGACAGGGTGGGTGAGCGATGGCTTTTTCCACCTTGTAGCAGTGAGTTCCACTGGCACCTGCTCCTGCTTGTTAGGATTCAACAGCACCAATCCCCAGCTCCATGAGCCAGCCAGTCTCTGTCCTGGAGACAGATCAGAGGCATTGATTCCTAGTAGGGAAAGATGCTTTGTCCCATTCCCCAATACTGAGAGCCAGCCTAGCCCACAGATCACAGCCATGTCCTATTTTCAGTGTAGCTGTGTATTCACTCTTCTTGACTGTCCTTTTCTTTACTCTTCCCACATGTACTATCCCTCTTTCTCTCCTCTACTGCCCAGATCTCTATCTAGTGGCTGTGAGTTCCACCGGTTATGGCCCAGTACCCGAGAATACACCCCCCCCCGGCAAGTTCTAGTGGACCAGAGGCTGCCTTCCTACTCACTTTGCTATATCTCCCTCCCTCTTCTTCCACTCTCTTTCTTCCCTTCCTTTGTATTCCCATCCAAACCATCTTCCTTCTCCTCCAAGGGCACCATGGACTAAGACATCATGACCCTCCCATCAACCATGGAGGCAAATTTCAGTCAGGTCCCAGCAGTCACGAAAAGCCCGCACCTGATCTCCGCCATATTGCTGTTTGCTACGTTCTTGGTGGGTATTGTGGGGAATGGGTTGTACCTGTGGGTGCTGGGGCTGAAGATGAGGAGGACAGTGACCACGCTCTGGTTTCTCAACCTGGTCT
Organism: Podocnemis expansa; assembly: GCA_007922195.1. Classification (NCBI taxonomy): domain Eukaryota; kingdom Metazoa; phylum Chordata; order Testudines; family Podocnemididae; genus Podocnemis; species Podocnemis expansa. Next base: position 739,099 of record ML682132.1, read on the forward strand.
CCTGCTACCTTCTCTTTACCCTGCTGATCCCTTTCTTCGGTGTGTACGCCCTCCTGGGTTTCCACTGGGCCTTTGGTACAGCTATGTGCAAACTCCTCAACACCTGTGTCTCTGTGGGCATGTTCACTTCTGTCTTCCTGCTCACCCTCATCAGCCTGGATCGCTACATCCTCACACACTATCCCATCTGGTCCCGGCATCACCGCACCATTCCCCAGGCTTGGAATCTAGTCATGGGGGTGTGGCTGGTCTCCTTCACCCTCAGCGCTCCCTACCTGGCTTTTCGGGAGACCCGTGTGTTGGATGGGGGCAGAATCATCTGCATCAACAATTATGATGTCTCCAGAGCCTGGAATCAAACTGAGACACAGGGCTCAGGGAGATTTATTCACATGGCCATGTTTGTGGTTCGGTTCCTGTTTGGCTTCCTGCTGCCCTTTTGCACTATTGTGGTATGCTACGGCCGAGTGGGGCTAAAGATGAAAAAGAAGAAGCTGGTGTTGCCTGGGAAGCCTTTCAAAGTCATGTTGGCTGTGGTGGTTTCTTTCTTCCTCAGCTGGCTGCCCTATCACCTTTACCAGGGCTTAAGTCTCTACAAGAAGGATGTGCCAGAGTCAGTGTCAGGAGCCATCTTGGTCATTTACACCTTCATGTCCTGCTTTAATGCCTGCTTCACCCCTTTCCTCTACCTCTTTGTAGGGGAGAAGTTCTGGCAAGTCTTCAGGAAGTCTCTTCTCAGTCTGGCCAAGGCGGCTTTTGTTGATGATTTTGGCAGCAGTGCTCCTGAGTCTACTGGGTGACATGGATCAGAAATTGAGAACACAAAAGAGGACATGATATGAAGGTCCCAGGCATAGGTGGATTTGAAGACTTGGCCTCCCATTTATTCCTAGATTCCCAATGGTTCCAAAACCTAATTGGTTCGAGATATCTCAGTGTTTCTAAACCCAGCAGAGTCCCTGTATTCTAGATCCCACACTGTCTCCAGAATCCTGTATGTTCTATGTCTCTCAATTTTTGAAAACTGAAGGAGACATTAATGGCACCAGATTGCTAGACAGCTTCAGAATTGTATTTGGAATAGGTCTTTCAATATCTTTTAACTGGATTGTGTATTGCAAGCTGGCTCTGGAATTCTATTTACTAAGCCTTTCATGGCATCCTAACTCATTGAGCATATGTCCTAGGTTCCTGGCTGGTACTAGGATGTCACTGGGTTCCAGAGCTTTGTGAGACCACACATGTTCCATCAGGTTCTGGATTCTTTGCTGAGAAGTCTCATGGGGATTCTGGATTTCCAGAAACTTTAAAATCTATTAGGTGCAGTGTGTCATGTAAGAATGTGTATTATATAGCCATCTCTGGCTCTTCTCTGAAGCTTACCATCAGTAGAGCCAACAAAACTTTACCTAGGACAGTCGCTGTCTCCTGATTTTTACAAATGGAGATACCGAGGCATAGAGTGGGAGACTTGAACTGTCATTTGTCTTGGGCCAGGTCATTCAGCAAGCCAGTGGCACAGCTGGGAACAAACTCAGACCTCCTGCATTCCAGCACACATCTCTATCCATTGCATTGCCTTTGACTGTGAGCTGTCTTTGGTTGTGCAGTGCCCAGCACAGCAGGGTCGTAGGAAGGATGGGGGCTTCCAGCACTGTCAAAATAAAAAATAAGTAACAATCATTCCTGGCTTGTGGTGTACACCATGCATTTCTTAGGTATGTGGTCCCCTGACTTATCTACAAAGCCATCATGACCCAATTGCTGGGATATTCTATGTGTGGCTGCTCTGGTTTAGTTTAAGAGTGGCTGCTAAGGAAAACAGCTCATCAGAACGAAGAGTAGATCCAGAGAAACCACTGCTTGGGGAACACTTCAGAATGGTGAAGTGGTAACATCCAAGCTACAATAATGATTTAAAAAGATCCTTGCTGGTGCATTATCCGTCACCAGCAATTCTTAAAGCTAGATTGGATGGTATTTCTGAGATCTGATTGCTTTAGTTCAACCAGGAGCTAATTCAGGAACATTCAGCAGGAAATTAGAATAGGAGACCACCATGCCTCTGGCCTCGGAGATCAGGCATGTGTTGTTGGGGTAGTGTACCAGTTTTCCCTGGGACTGACTAGGAAGGGGGTGTCTGTGGAAACCAGGCTAGAGCATGCCACCAGCATAGTATGGAGGATGACAGTTTTAAAACTCTTCTTCCAACCCTACTGTTCACATGTAACAAGATCAGCAGCCCTGACAGCCACCTGTCATGGATTCAAAATTGATTTGGTTCTCATGGATTCTAGGATTTCTGGCCAGTTCTGGTCCCAGGTGTCACAGGATGCACATCCATGCACCCCAGGTTATGACCTATATGATTTTTCTGCTAACTTATGCACTGTGATTTGATGCCAGTTATGCCATGCAAAGTTTCTTTATGGATGCTCATAACCTAGTTACAAGATTACTATGATATCATGTTTCCTGCAGCATTATGTTTATGAACAGATGTGTAGCATGTTTTGCATGGCTCAGGGAAGTGTGGGACTGACTGAACTCTCTTCTAGCCATGTGCAAACAACCAAGGCTGAAATAAGCAAGTACCTGGAGGAAGCAACAAAAACTATGCTAACTGAGGTCCCTGTCTCAGACAGGGAAAAAGAGATCACCTCTGCTGAGAAAGGGAGTGGTCGAGGGGGTTTGGAAATAAAGAGAGACACTTGGAAGGATTTGGGGATTTTTGTCTGGGAATCTCCATCTTGAAACAACTTCAAGTAAGATCTGGGCCCTACCTGGTCTCAGGCAGAGACTGGCTATAGAAACATCTGACAGCCAAACATCCTGAGCATAAACTTGGACTATGAAGACAGTTTGGGTAGAGATATTTGGTAAGCATGCATGTTTTACTGTTTATTTCCCTATGGTCACTCCTGACTCTTTGATATTATGATTCTGTGCTGACTGGCCATTTTCCTCACTTAAAATTGTAATCTGATCATTAAACTAGTAGTTGTTTTATCTAAAGCTATGTGGTTTTTAGACGGTGTGAGTGAAGAAAGCTGGGTACAATTCCTTTCTTTGTTAACTGGATGAACATGAGTGTATGGTGATTGGGAGTGGGTCCCAATCCCTATAGGACAGAGACTCCCATGGTCATATCTGGTCTGGGGACTGTCCCTTGAGCCAGAGGGTATACACCCATTGCTTGGGACCAATTGCGTGCAAGACGGTGGAGTGGACTGACACAGGAGTGAGTGGTCCCCTGGCAAAGTGGGGTGAAACAGGGTTCAGGAGTGAAGAGTGGGGGTGTCACAGTGGCACACTGGACCTGATCTGTTACACTATATCTGTAAGTCTTTTGAGTGTGATCTGGCGTGAAGTGGTCTAGATTTAGAACATCATGTTTTCAAAACCCCATAGGCTTAAAAAAAAAGTCAGTAGGATCCCATACATTCTGTATATTTGGCTGGTTCTTGAACTTCCTGGGTTCTATGTCTTGTGATGTTCCCTTCCTGCAGTTTGGACTGGGGTGTACTTCCACCCCAGTTCTTCACTCCTGGGTCCTGACATATCCTGCTTTGCTGTGTGAATTCTCACTCCTGGGGCAGCCGTGCCTAGCCTCTTCTGTGTAATTGGTCCTTCAGCCAGTGGAGGAGCCCTCCAGTTAGCTGCTCATTGGAGAGATCCTCCAGCAAACACCCCCAGTCCCAGATGCAACGCTGGGAACTATCATCTTACAAGGTTCAGTGCTGTCCACTGCACCCTGCAAGCTCATTTACACTTATCTGTCAGTTTATGAAAGAAATTGACATGCACCAGCTTTGTCTCTCCAAGCGAGGTCTCTGCACACACTCAACCTACATACACTGCTTTGCATAAAATAAACAAGTTTATTAACTACAGTAAGATTTTAAGTGATTTTAAGTCAGAGTGATATTCATCAAATGATTTTTCAGTGAAGAAGTTAATCACAACTAACTAAAAGAAAACATGCATTCTAAACCAAGATTACTGTTATAGTCTACTCTCAGCTTACCACACAGGTATGGCTGTGATGTGATTTACAGCCAAACACTACTGCACTGTAGGTAGGTGCAGGGGTTAAAGTATAATTTGGTGAGCCCAGGAACCATTCTAAATCTCTGGGCTCCCTTCATACAGGTCTGGGCCCCTTTCACGCAGGTCTGGTCCCCCTTCACCCAATCCAGCTGCTGTCCCAAGAATACCTGCCCCCCACCCCAGCTACTGCCCCACAAACTCCAGCTACAGCACCACAAATACCTGCCTCTCCACCCCAGCATGTCTTCCTAAGCCCCAATCCCCATTCCCTAAGCTTTCTGCCCCACTCTAGCCCTTCTATCCCCCCACCCCCAGCTCCCGCATCTTCACTTCACCCCCTTCAGCCCCCTAATCACCTCCACACCTCCCCAGCCGACCATCCTGACCCCTTCTCCCCCCTCAGCATGCTTTTCTTGGTGGCTGCCTACCTGTCCCCAGCACCCATGGTTCCCATTCCTTTCTGTAAGTTCACCCATCTTCGAAGCATCTGAGGAAGTTGGATTTTCTCCCACGAAAGCTCATGCGAAAAATAAATCTGTTAGTCTCAAAGTGCCACACGACTCCTTGGTTTTTTTCCCCTTACTTGCGTCACCGAAATGTCCGAGGAGCTGGGCCAGGGAGAGGGAGCCTGCAGTGCCAGCCAGCTTTGAGAGAACTGGCCGGAGATTGGGTCTGGGCTGTGTGCATCACCTGGGCCCATCAGGAAGAGGCGTGGTCAGTGCAGGCACTGGGAAAGGTGGGGAGGGATGGCTGGGCTTCCTTCAGCCTGCAGCCCTTTGAGCTGACCCTGGGGGGGATTGCACTGGAACGCTGAGTTCCACCATGTTCCTCTATTTTTAGAGGGCTCCAGAACACAGCATATGGGTGCATTCCCCTATTTTTAGGTGCCCCCAGAACACTGCCACCTAAAAATAAGGGGGCATTCAGGCTTACTTTAAACCCTGGGTAGGTGTCAGTCCTCGATGTTTCATAGGACAGTGGTTTTCAAACCACAGGTCAGGACCCAGTACTGGGTTGCAGACCCTCAGGTATTAGTCACGGGGCACCCTGTTACCACCACTGAAAGACTGGAATGTATTTCTGAAAGATGTAATTGTTGGCTCATGAGCATAAATGATTTTTTTTAACTGACTTCTGAGAAAAAAGGTTTGAAAACTACTGTCATGGAACATGGTTTCCAGGGAGAAAGCCTCTAGCCAGGGATGCCTCCTTGTTTTTATCTTCAGTGTCCTTGACACCTCCTTGGGTCAGGTGCTTAGTCTTGTCCACAATAGGAGTGATTCTTGCCACTTGAGCCAAGCATCACAGATGCTTAGCTAGCCCATTGTTCTTGTTTGTATGTCTTTACTGGGTATGGAAACACAGCTTTGTGTTTCAGTGGGTGGCATGACATAGCTGAGTTTCATATCTGTATGTATGTAAGATGTTACAGGAAACATGCTTTCATAACAGTAATGTTCAGTATATCATGAGCATTCCCCAAACACCTTAATGATCTAGTTTGCATTACCCCATGCAGAGCTGCATTGTAAGGGAGAACAAGAATGATACACAGATCACAGCACAAGTGTGTTCATACGGTGCAGCATGTCACACTGTTTCTCTAAGTCTGCTCAGCTTGGTGTGGGTCTTACTATCAGTTTCCGGTGTAAACTGTACCTCAGAGCTGTGAACAGTGGCACAGTGGAAAGAGCTCACACAGCGGAATCACTTTTGCAATACAGCGTCTGTGCTCAGCGTTTGGAGTCTTTGCTTTTTCCCCCTTGCTGTGCACCGCAAACCTCTGAAAATGTTCAGTCGGCTCATGCAAGGTTGTGGGAGGCGCTGTATCTTGGGAACCCTCAGACCAGGTGACCTCAAATTTGCATCACAAAACCCACCCCAACCTCCATTGCAGGGGGCTGGTTTTCAAAGGAGTTGCCCTAAGGGTGGAGGTGTCAGTGCAATTTGCGACTATTAACAACTGCTCATATCATGCGGCTGCATCTCATGAACTCCCCAAACAATTGCCCATTTCTCCAAAAAGGATCCTAAGTCATCGTTGTGCCACTTTCCAAGCTGATCTGAGTCTCACATCTGGTTCTCAGATCAGTTTGAAAAAACTAAGTGTAGGTCCTTTTTGGGCAGCTTTAACTGCAAGCAGCCAGGATCACAAGCTGCTCGCTCATTCTGCCCTTGACGTTGCGGACACATGGACAATTTCAAGCAAAGCTGAGCAGGTGTGTGAATTCCAGAGCATGTTGATGCATAGGTTCTGAAAGGATTGTTTGCAGAAGTGTGCTTAGCAAATCTGGGGACTTGGGCTCCTGGGGCTTGGACATTTCTCAGCTCTGCACCTGCAGCACCTAGGTGGAAGCCACCCTCTGAATTTGACAGCTCTTTGCTTTTTGTACATTCTTTTCCAACCACAGGGCATCAGCACACACATGCCAGCCATCATGTCTCTGTGGGGAACTATGTAGTAGCTCTACCTTTGGAAAGGGGAGACCCTCTGAGGATGAGTGGGTGACACGGAAGATTTTGCATTCAGGTGCAGATGAAACAACATCTCTATGCAACCCTGTCTCTTCACATCCAAGGACCCTAGCTGAGTCTTGCTGTAGCCTTAGGCTATTATCATCCAGCCATTCTCTGAGGTTTTATCCTACTAAGGCAGGTTATGTCTACATTAGGGGGCTATTTGAAGTTGACTTCAGACTGACTCACTTTCTGGAGATGGGGTTAGAACCTAGGAGTCCTGGTTGCTAGTTTCCCCTGTGCTAACTTCAAGAGCCACCCACTCCTCGGCTAGGAATTGGATCATTGGTGACTCAGTCTTTGTTGTGAGCTAACAGGGCAGGCGTTGTCTTGGGGTTGTGTTACAGTCTGTTCATAAAAATTCTTGTTCAAAATATAGGCCTTTCTTCTTTACAGTGACACATCTCCATACATGAGCTCCAGGCCAAGGGTCTAGTGGGTTCAAGAAGGGGGAGATGCTGTACTCCTGGGTTCTATTACCAAGGCTGGGTCGAGAATGAGGAGTAGTGGTTACAACAGGCATTTGGAGGTCAGGACACCTGGATTCTAACCCCAGTTTTGGGAAGGGAGTGGGGGCTAGTCTTATAGCAATGGCTGTTTCTTAGCTGATTTCTCTCCTAAGACAGTCCTTGAATGAGTTTTTCTACTTCTGGTTTGCAGCTTTCAGCTCTGATAGAGCAGGGTGGGGTGGAGCATGTAGCAGACGTAAGGTGAAGGGGAGTGAACTGAACATACAGGCAGGGTTCAGTGGGATGGACAGACAGACGGAGGTTTGAAGGGCAAATGCACGCCACCTGAGTCTTTCTCTATGCTGGATCCATGTTTCCACCACTCACTGCCCAGGTGAGTTGAGAAAATGAGCAGATGCTGCCTCATTGGGTCTGAAGGGGATCTTCCTTGCTAAGCTCAGTTAGAAAGTGCAGAAATTTGCTGTTGTCACAGCAAATCAGTGGGAGTCCTGTGAGACGCCTTGCCTCTGGGTATCAGTGAGACTATTTTGAGATTATTCCTCTGGTTAAGTTGTGCGGTAAGTAGGCAGAGGTAGTAGGTGAGGTCTGAGTTGTATAATTTATGCTCCCTTATTTCCTATTAATCAGATGATAGGTTCCCTTTTACAAAGCTCTAAGTTATAGAAACTACTTCCCTTTCCGATCACCACCGCTGCATCTCACTCAGCCACACTCCACTACCACAGCCAGGGACTGAACCCAGGAGTCCTTGTCCCCAACCTGCCCTTTGCTAACTATTAGGCCATTCTGTTGCACACAGAGGCTCCATGATAAGAAAGTTGTGGGTGGAAGGGAGGTGCAGTCTCAGGCAGAGGCAATAGCCTGGAGGTCTGTGGTGCATGTAGCATGCCTGAGGGGCAGAGAAGTGGCTCTGTGGATTTAGGTTTCCTGTGCTACAATGAGAAGGGCCCTGCATGTTCTCATGAATCACAGTGTGGTATCAATTGCTGTGACAGGAAGATGAGCACAAGAGACAAGGTAGGGGAAGGACGGCTTTTTCTATCATGTAGCAGTGAGTTCTACAGACACCAGATCCTGCCTGCTAGGATACAACAGCAACAATTCTCAGCTTCCTGAGCTAACTGTTCCTGCCCTGGAGTCAGATCAGAGCTGGCGCCTCCTCATGGGGAATGATGCTGTGTCCCTTTCTTCAATCCTCTAAGCCAGTCTGTCCCATAAATCACAGCCAAGTCCTAACCTCAGCATATCTATGTATTATGTCTACAAGACTGTCCCCATGCCTGCTTTTCCCATGTCTACTATCCCTCTTTATTTCCTCTACTGCCCAGAGCTCTACCTTGTAGCCAGGATTTCACTGGCCATGGCCCAGTTGTTGAGAATATTGTTTAGGAGGACCTCTGGGTGTCCAGAGAGGTCCTTTCTGATGATGCTTTCCTATGTCCCTCTGTTATTTATCCCTTACTATTATTCTATATTCCTTGTTCCTCTTCCTCTGTCATCCCTTTCAACCCCTCTTCTGTCCCTCCCTAGGACACCATGGATCAAGACATCATGACGTTGTCACGAACCACAGAGAGAAACGTCAGCAAGACTCTTGTAGCTGTTTGGACTTTTCACCTGGCCTCTGCCGTGATGCTGTTAGCCACCTTCCTTGTGGGCGTAGTATGGAAAGGGGCTGTGTTTGTGAGTGTGAGGCTGAAGATGAAAAGGATGGTGATCACCCTTTGGTTCCTTCATTTGGCATACTGTTACGTCCTCTTCATCCTGCTGATCCCCTTCTTTGTATTCAACCTACTTCTGGGTTGCCACTGGATCCTCACCATGGCCATGTGCAAACTCCTGAACTCCTGCATCTCTGCGAGCATGTTCACCTCTGTCTTCCTTCTCAGCCTCATCTGCCTGGACCACTACATCCTAACTCACCATCACATCTGGTCCTGGCCTTACTGCACTGTTCTCCGGGCTGGGATTCTGGTTACAGGCATGTGGCTGGTCTCTTTCTCCCTCAATGTTCCCAGCCTGGGTTTGTGGAAGACCAACATGGTGGGTGGATGGCAGAATTGTTTGCATTGACAATCATGATGTTTTCAGCGACTGGAATAGAACCAAGACATAAGGCATGGGGAGACGTATCCACCAGGCCATCTTGATGGTCTGGTTCCTGCTGGGCTTCCTGCTGCCCTTCTGCACTATTGTGGGATGATACAGCTGGATGGGGCTGAAGATGAAGGAAAAGAAGCTGGTATTGACTGGGAAGCCTTTCAAAGTGATTTTGGTTCAGGTGGTTTCTTTCATCCTCAGCTGGCTGCACTACCACCTCGACCAAGGCCTGAATTGCTATAAGAAGGTCGTCAAGACTGCTTTTGTTGATGATCTTGGCAGCAGTGGCCCTGAGTCTATTGGGTGACAGGGATCAGAAGTTGAGAACAGAAAAGCGTGGATCACCTGAAGGTGCCCAGACATAGGTGGAGTTGAAGACTTGGACTCCCATTTGTTCCTAGATTCCAATGGTTCTAACCCTAATGGGTCCCAGGTATCTCAATGATTGCAAACACTGAAATGTTCCTGGATTTTAGATTCTCTCCTGTCTCCAGAATCCAATGTTCCAAGTCATCTAGGCCTGTGGTCTTTAAGCTTTTTTTCCTTGGAACCCAGTTGAAAAAAAAATATCATTTATGGCCATGATCCAGCATTTACATCATTGAGCAATTGCATTCCAGTCTTTCAGCAGCCGTAGCAGGAGGTCTGTGACCCAGTAACTTGGGGTCTGCTACCTAATATTGGGTCCCGACCCAGAGTTTGAAAACTGCTGATCTAGGCTGTTAGGTTCTAAGTCAATGGTCTTCAAAATTTTTCCTCAGACCTGGTTGAAAAACAATCATTTATGCCCATGAGCCAATGATTACATCTTTGAGCAATGCATTCCAGTCTTTTGATGGTGGCAGCAGGGAATGCCACAACCCAGTACCTGAGGGACCGCAACCCAGTACTGGGTCCAGACCCTAGGTTTGAAAACCATTGTTCTAAGTCATCAAGGATGTTTTAGTTGTTCGAGTAGGTTTAGTGACATGAAAACATTTGGTGAGTTAGTGTCAGATTTCCATATTGTTTCCCTCAATCAACAAAATGATGACAATACAGAGCAATGCTCCAATATGGAACATTTCACATTTTCTTACTGAAAATGGCTTTGTCTTGAAACTTTCCTCATTTTTTAAATTTTTATACAAAATGACAAGCTCGGACAATCTTTGAAAGAAATATTTTATTCAGCCTGAAATCATGGTTCCCAACCCAATGAAAACTAATAATGAAAAAAAAAGACCTCTCTAAATGAGTATGCAGTCAATCCCAGACTTGAAGAATTGGTTTTTGGCACCAGACTTACACGCTAATTCTGGTCTCAACTCACCCGTTTGTGACTGACAACATCACCCAGAAGTCAGATCAAAACTGAGAGTAGGGATGAGAATGTGATTGTCTCTGTTTTTAGGTCAAAAGAGCAGTGGCTATGTCCCTATGCTGGTACAGGTCAGCTCAGCATGAGTGTTACTTGCTCTCAGTTTAATGTGGCAGCTGTACCTTGCAGAGGTGTGAACAGCTTGCATAGCAGAAACTCTTTTGCAATGCAGTGTCTGTGCTGTTTGCCAAAGTTCAGAGTCTTTACTTTGTTACCCTTGCTGTGCACCACAAATGTTATAACCCTATGAAAACGTTCAATTATCTCATGTAGGGGAGGGTAGATTATGGGAATGAAGTGGATGAAGTGACTCCAAATTCACATCGTAAAATCCATCCCAGCCGTTTAACAGAGGACCAGTTTCATGGGAGATGCCATACAGGCGGGGGCATTGGTTGTCATTTGTGACTATTAACAGCTGGTCATATTCAAGGGATCCGGGCTGCCTTTCACAAACTCCTTGATCAATCAATTGCTCATTTCACCAACAGAGGACCTGGGGAACTGTCCAGCTTTCCAAGCCAAAATGAATCTCATGCCCAGTCCTCAGACAGGTTGGGGAAAATTAAGAGCTGTGCTTTTTGTGTGGCTTTACCTGCAAATCCCAGGATCACAAGCCCCTAAACCTGTCCCACTTGCTTGGCCCCTAGTTTTGCTGAGACACGGCCAATTTCAAGCAAAGCTGCATGGGAGTGTGGATTTCAAAGCACTGTTATGTATCGGTACACAAAGGCAGGGCTGTCCCTGGGGGTGAAGGGCTGGGCAGGAAGCGGAGGGAGCTGAGGGCCAATTGGCCTGTGGGGCCCCTGCACTGTTCCCCCCAAGCTGCGCAGCTGCCTGGTCACACACTTGAAAAAAATTCTTCTACTCAGGATTTTTTTCCCCCTCGCAGAGGCCAGGCCAGGCTTGCAGCATGGCTGAGTTTCCGGCTGGGCTGGGCTCGGTCGGGTCAGTGGTGCAGCTGGGGGTCAGATGGGGGAGGAGGCTGTAGGTCCAGAGTCAGGCTGGGCTGGTAGTGAAGCCAACGATTGGCTGGAGAGGAAGGGGCAGGTCCAGGTTTGGGCTGGGCCAGGCCAGCAGCATGGCCGAGGATTGGACGGGGAGCGGAGGAGAGGGCAGGCCCAGGGTTGGGCTGGGCTAAGCTGGGCTGGGCCGGCAGTGGGGCCAACGATTGGCGAGAGGGTGCAGGGGCAGCTTGGAGGGAACAGTGCTTATAACATTACTATGTTTTAGTCTGTCTTTTCATGCAGTTTGGCAACTAACAATTAAGGATGAAGTAAACTTTAGCTCTGTATGTTTCAATAATTTATCTTGTGTGAGTTTTCACAAAAATTTTATTCAAAAAAAGTTTTGCAACCAGGTTGAAAATTTTGCACACAAGCTGCCAAACCTTGGAAGGAACATTGAGCCCCTGGCTCCTCCTGTGCTGGAGAGGGGTGGGATGGGTTGGTCCTGTGCCTGAGCTCTGCACTCAGCAGTGCTGCAGTAGGGAGGGCAGTGGCATGGGAACCACAGAGCCTGGGGCAAGCACCCTGCACAACCCTCCCCTAAGAACGGCAGTGCAGAAAGGAAAGGATTGTCCATAGGAGGGTGCCTAGCAAATCTGGGCACTTAGGCTCCTAGGTCTTGGACCGGTCTCAGCTCAGCGGCTGCAGCACCTGGTTGCAAGTTGCCCCCTGAAACCAAAATCCCTTTGCTGTCTGCACACTCATATCCAACACACCCAGGCCAGCTGTGGTGTCCCCACTTCTGGAATGCGTTCCTCTCTTTTTAGAGCAGTGTTGAAGCTCTAGAATCTCTGGAAACATGGCTCCTTCTGAGGGCCAGCTAGTTACCTTGAGATTTGCCCCGGGGGTGCATCGGAACCAGTATTTCTGTGCAACCCCTTCCCTCTGCGTCCATGGACCCCAGCTGGGCCATGCTGCAGCCTGAGGCAAGTTTATTGCCTGGCCAGGCTATGAGATTTTACAACAAGGAGTTATGTGGCACTTGAAGACTAACAGATTTATTTTTTGCATGAGCTTTCGTGGTAGAAGATCCCACTTCCTCAGATGCTTCGAAGATGGGTGAACTTACAGAAAGGAATGAAACTAAATGCAAGGGGGTGTAAAACATAGGATCAGGTCATAACTCCTTGTTTTTTCACTGGACTAGACTAACACGGCTATCCATTTTTAAATTTATGAGATTTTATCCTGCTAAGGCTGACGGTGAGTTATTGCTTCTATTTATGGTTTGCATTGTCTTCGGCCAATTCAGCAGCCTATGGCATTGGGTGTGAAGAAGACTCGTATGTAAAGGGAATGAATGAGCAAATGGAGATTGGATGGAGGATGATCAGACACACAAATCCTTTCTTGGGCAAATACTCACTTTTCTCCTTGGCCGAGTGTTTCTCCAGGCTGTTCCGTGTTTCTTTCAGCCTCACAGTGCAGAGGCGATGCTGGCGGAACCTACTGGAAGCTGCAGAAATGTGCTAATATCACACTTAAACCACAACACTCCCTGCCTCTGGTATTTGTGGAGTTAACTTGTTGGACTCCCCACCACAGGGAACAGTAAGATTAACCCACAAGGCAGCCTGACGTGCAGTGTTAGTGTGATTAGCTTGTGGTACTCAATGCAGAGGGATGTAGTTATGTGAGATCTATGACTGAGGTTCAATTTCTTCACCATGTTTCCATTCAGTGAAATGAAACATTCCCTGATTATCATAGTCTATGTTCACACAGGGCAGGCTTGTTTCGAAACAAGCTGTTTTGAAATAACAAGTTATTTCGAAACACCTTATTTCGCAGG
>ML682132.1:752794-836025 GCA_007922195.1 Podocnemis expansa
TGTTGTTTCGGAACACTTTGTTCTGAAACAACATGTTCACACGCCTTGTTTTGAAACAAGTGTTTCGAAACAAGTTTGTTTCATCCCCAAATGGGGTTTAACTTGTTTCGAAACAACTGTGCGTTGTGTGAACATGGTTTTTTGTTTTGAAACAACGAGGTTGTTTCGAAACAAAAGTGCTGTGTGAACACAGCCATAGAGTTGGAGTTAGGACCCAGGAGTCCTGGCATGTTCTGCCCCTGCTCTAACCTCTAGACCACCCAGTCCATGACTAGAAGTTGGATCATTTGTGACTCAGCCTTTACAGTGAGTTAATGGGATTGACTTATTTCTGCATCATGGCTATAACCCCCTCCAGAAAAGGACTTGTGCAAAATAAAGTCCCTTCTTTTTCACAGTGGTGCATCTCAATAAATGAGCTCCTGGCCCCACATCTAGTGGGTTAGGGCAGTGAAGGGGCAGGACTCCTGCATTCTATACAGAGGGCTGGATGGGGAGTAAGTTGTAGTGGTTAGAGCAGGGGGGTTGGTGGTCAGGACACCTGGATTTTACCCCCTCCCTTAGGCTAGGAGTGGGAACTAGTTTTAAAGCAGTGGCTGTTTCTTAGCTGGTTTCTCTCCTAAGACAGCATCCAAGTGATCATTTCTCTCTACGGTGTGCAGCTTCTTCATCAAATAGAGCAGGGTGGGGTGGAGCATGTGGAAGACACACAAATTAAGGGTGTGAATAAACACACAAGGCAGGGCTCTGGGGGCTGGACAGATATACAGAGGATTGCAGGCCAAATACACATCAGTTGAATCTCTTTCTCTGCTGGATCTGTGTTTCCACCACTCAGTGCTCAGGTGAGTTAAGACGATGAGCCAAAGTCCCCTGATTGGTTCTGAAGTGGAATTGCCTTGCTCAGCCCAGCTAGAAGATGCAGAATTTGTAGTTGTGAGGGAAAATAAGTGGGACTTCCAGTCTCTGGGTATCAGTGGAGTAGAGTTAACATGAGGCACTCAATAGACAGGTCTGAGACGTAAATTTGACTCTTTTTTCCATGTTAATCAGATGAGGCTTTTCCCTTTACGAAGCTCTAAGCTGCAGGACCCCAGTTCCTTCCCACAGCTTTGGGACACCTGACCTCCTCCTTCCTACCCTGCTCAAGCATCCCGCACAGCTGGAGCAGGGGATGAACCCCTGGAGTCATAGCTGCCAGTCACCCATCTCTACCCGTTGGGCCAGTGTTTCCTGAGCTGTATTTCATGGAACACTGGGTTTTTGTGTGATGTGGATGGGTTCTCTGTGAAAAAATTAGGCTGTTCTGCAGTGCACATAGGTCTCCATGTTAACAAGGCAGTGGGTCGGCGTGGGGATGAAGTAAAGTCCCAGACAGTGGTAATAGCCCAGAGTTCCCAGATGCAGATTAAATACAGTTCATACAATCAAAAAACAGCATATAGTGAAAAAATATCATTTTATTTCCCTTCTGTTAAAACACAAGGTTTTGTAACCCAAACTAGCCGTACATACCATTTTCCGTCATGCCCAGCACTTGGGTGGTCTCATCCATACACAGTGAAATTATGCTAAGTACTTAATTGTACTCATACAAATACAAAACCCATGCTAATTACTCCCCTCTTCCTTTTGCTGACTGGTGCCATTAATAACGCCTGAGTCTAGTGGCTGACACAGATCAGAAACTGAGACCACAAAAGAGGAGATAATGGTTCCTGAAGGTACCCAGACTTAGGGAGAGCTGAAATCTTAGCCTCCTATTTGTTCCTCGATCTCTTATGGTTCTAAAATCTAATGGGTTACAGGTATCTGAATGTTTATAAACCCCAGGGGGTCCCTGTATTCTAGATTCTCTGCTGTCTCCAGAATCCCATAGGTTTTGGGTTTCTCAGTTTTTTCAAACTCAAGGGGTTATTATGGCTCTTATCCAGCCCTGGAGTTGCTGCCTGTTCCAGTGAGTCAGCTCCGCAGTCTGTCTCTACTGACTGGAGCTGAGATCTCCTAGTAGGAGTGAGAGGAGAACCACTAGCCCCTGCTGCTACATCACCTATCCAAGGAAGTGAAAATTTTAACCCCTCCCTTTCCAGCCTAGGCAGCCTGGTCTGCACCGCAGAGTACAGTATGTAGTGGTCCCAATGGGGAGGGAAAGAGCAGGGTTGGCAGCAGGTGCAAGGCCCTGGGCTGGGGGAAGCCCAGAGCCGGGTGTGGACTGCAGGCTCCCTGATGGAGAAGAGGAGATGTCAGAGCTGGAGGGGAGGTGAGCCCTGGGTCAGGTGCAGACCACAGATTCCCCTAGTGGTGGAAGGAGGACATGGAGCTGTGAGGAGGTGGGGGGTTGCACACAGGAGTCTCTGGGTGGATGCCTGCTGTGTGGAGCGCAGATTGCACAGGGTCTGACACCAGCAGGCCAGGGATTGGGCCCAGGGTCAGTGGGCATGTGTGGGAGGCAGACTAGGTGGGTCCTACAAACAGGTGAGTGTGATGGGGGTGTGTAGATGTGAGGGCTTTCATGGCAGGGTATGGTGGATTCAGGGGGTTAGTGTGGCTCGGAGGTGCTGCATTTGGGGGGCAAACATGGCCAGGTGGTGGGAGTGGGGTTTTGCCCCGAGCAGCAGTGATGCCTGAGCCTGCTGTCCCTGTGCACTCACTCCTTGCCAACCCCTCCCCTTCTGTTGTTCACAAGGCATTTTGTGTCATGGCACCAAAAATAAACACATTTGAAAAAGGTCTTGCTTTATTGTGTTCACATTTCTGGGCTGAAAGCTGAGGAGTGGGGGGAGGCTGTGATCTGGCCATTATGTCTCTTAAATAGTTCATTTCAAAGCTCTACCTGCACACAATGGTGTGGAGGCAACCACATATTGCACCCTGACCACCCTCTTCCTTGACCAGCAGGGGGTGGGACTGGATACCACAATTTGGGGTGTGGTCTCCAGGACCTGCAGACGGACCCTGTCTGAAATCTGTTTTTTCTGAAGCTCCGCCAGGCACCACAGCCTGTCAGACTGATCCCGCGTTTTGCAGTTCAGCAAAAAAATGTTCATATACTTTGGTGAGCCAATGCAATGCAAAACATCATATACTGCTCCTTGCCTGCACTCCCCCCCACAGCTTCTTAGCGGCAATACTTACTGTAGCTCTCCGAACAATTGGTTACCAAAGTCATCTTTAAAATGGCTCTGATTGTCTTTTGGCTTGCCAGACCTTGCTTTAGGGCAGGGATTCTCAACCTTCTGAGGGTTGTGACATGTCCGTGAGGCTTCCAAGCTATGCATGACACACTGAAGCTCCCCTACTGCCAAGGTCCCCCCTACACTTTTGGCAGTGGGTTCAAGTGGTGCCTACCACTGCAGGAAACTGCATGCAATGGTGGTTCGTCCCAAGTACTTTTGGCAAAATGCTACTGCTGAAAGTGCCCGGGGCAGTGCCGAATTAACACCCTTGTGGTTCCAGGACTAGAAGATGTTGTTGGGAGTCTGGCCAACCACCAGCCTGTCTAGGGGCAGGAGAGTGGGTTCTCTGGCATCTGGGGAGCAATACCCCCCCCAACACTGGCAGGATGCTATGGGAGGGGTCTGTGGGTCCATGTCCCACTCTCCTCGTCCACTCTATCAGTGACAGCAGCAGCACCGTGCAGGGTTGGGGACAGTCTGTGAGCCCATGTCCTGATCTTTCCCTACTGCTCAGGATGTGGTGGTAGTGGTGGTGCAGCAGCTGTGACAGGCTCTCTGTTGGTCCCTTCTTACATCCAGGTCAGGGGTGGAAGATACCCTGGCTGTCTGTTGAGTCATGGGCAGTGAAGCTCCAGCTCTCATATTTCTCTGCAGCTTGCCCTACCCTACTTATATCCCCCCTTCATTCAGAGTGTGCCCCGCATCTCTCATCCACCTCTATTCCAGCCTCCTTCCTCCAGCCCATAACCTCCTCATCCACCCTCCAGCCACCCACTGTCCCCTGCCTCCTCCCATCCTGTCCTGGACCCTTCACCTCCTCCAGCACCTCACATCTGTTCCCACTCTAACCCACTCCCTGCCACACCTCGCCGGCCCCTTTACAACTCTGGTTCTCAGGAATGCAACCAGGAGCAGGCTATGGCACATACCCTATCCTACAAAGGTATGCAGCTATGGCAGCTTGGAAATGGTGAGTTACTCACCAGTAACCGTCCTTCTTTGAGATGGGCTGCTTGGATCCATTCAGTAATAGATGTCTCCATGCCAGACTGCTGGATTTGTCGGAAAACTTTTGTCCCAGCCTGTCAGGAGAGAGTAGGTTGCCTCCGCCCCTCGCGCCACCCAGTGGCTATATTTATGGCCACCTCCTGACCCCTCCCCAGTTCCTAGGAGTTGCCAACTCCAGATGTGGGGAGGGAGGGGCGGGACCTGAATGGATCCGAGCAGCCCATCTCGAAGAAGGACAGCTACTGGTGAGTAACCCACCATTCTTCTTCGAGCTCTGCTTGGATGCATTCAGTAATAGGTGACTACTAGCCAAGCTGGTGGATGGAGGATGGAGTTGGCCCTTCCACCTTCAGCAAGAAAAAACACCCCTGATGGGAAGAGCCCAGTGAGCGAGGTTCTGACAGGAACCAAGAGACCGACTAGGCTCCTGGCCTGACACAGAGGAACTGAAAAATGTGGCCAACCCAAGAAGTACCTACCTCTGAAAGAAACTGCGCCAAGGCAAAGTGTGTAGGCTGGGTGGACCAATGTCACCTGAACGGTCCAAACCCTCCAAGGCAAATTGTGTAGGCTGGGTGGACCAATGTCACCTGAACGAGGATGAAAGATGCAACCTGATAACATAGAGAAGTGTGTTTACCTGTTTTGCCTAAGTGGTAATGCACAAGATATAAAGACCAGAGGGTAAATGTCTGGCCCTAGGGCCTTCCAGTGTGGGCTTGCGAGGAAAAATGCTGGAGGCCAAAAGGGGGCATGGCTAGCCCTGGTGGCTGGGGCCACCACAGGGATGATAGCAGGGATGACTATTATCCCGAGAACTGAGCAGATTGAGGCCCGAGCCGGGGGGCCAAGGGGAGGTCACAACCCTAGCTTTAATGGCTGCAAACCATGTATGTGGCCGTAGGAGGGTTGAACCTATTCCTTGAACTGGCCACGACCAGCCCTCAAGGAGCCTGGTCAGAGGAAGTAGGAGTTAGGTTACATAATGGCATGGGTGGGGGGGACCCCAAGGTTCAATCTAGAAGGGTCTAAGAGGGGACACTTCAGCCAGTACCATGAAGGCTGAGAGCCAAAAGTAGTGCGATGAGTAGAACATGGCCTGCTGGCCAAGAACCTCAAATTAGTACACTAAGCGCACATGACTTGCCATGTCTAGGATCGGAATCCGGGATTCCACTGGAAGGATACTTTGGCACGCTAGCATCTATACAGCAGCACGATGCCTGAGGCAAAGCTATTGGCTTGGTTCCTAATTACCTGGGTAGTGAGAGGGCTCATGAAGAGAGCCCTCTGTGACCTTGCAAACCTTTAGAATTCCAGCATCAAGTGGCTTGCTTGGATAAACAGGGAATGTATTAAGAAGGGAAGAAGAAAGGCGGGGAACAAAAACAGAGCCACCACCTTGCCACTCAGTCAGGGTGGCTATAGGACTTGTAGAGGTCTGATGCTGGGAGTGCCATCTTGGGTGCCTGGGGGAAAGCCAAAAGAGGATATTGCCACAACAGTGTTGCACCTACATGTGTACCAGGGATGAGGACAAGTTGGGGTAGGATTTCCCTTAAAAATATGGGTACCAGGGAAGGAGAGGGCACCTTCCAACCACCCAAGTAGCGAAGTAACTTGTGTAGAGGTATCTTGGCTGGAGAATCTACATGGCTGATCCCTCAAGGAGGTGAAGGCAACTGTGCTGGTAGAGTCATACCAGCCCCACATGGGAAAGACCCCATGGTCTTGAACACAAGTCCCAAACAGGCATAGCAGGATGCCCTACGTCCCAGGGGCAGGGCCTTTGGGCAAGATACACATGATTAAGGCAAGGTGCGCTAGGGTGGGACAAGTATGGGTGCTCTGGAGGAGTGGCCTCTATGTCCAGGGTGCAGTGTTGCACCCGGGTACGTCAGGGAACTAGTACTGTGAGAACGGTGGCTAATCTGGGAGGCGCAAGACACGTCGTCCCATAGCAGTGCCCTTGCCAAGGAGAAGCAGTGTTGACTCTCTCCCTTAAAGCTCCCCAATCTGGAAGATTCCAAGATCAGTATGATAGGCTTCTGCCTCATGGGTGGAGAGAGAGGGCAGAGGAGGGAGGAGAAAATATGAGGAGGGTACCACCACTTTCTGGTAGAGGAAGGGCCTAGAATGAGGACTCCCAGGATAGGATGACCCGGTACTTGAGGGTGCCCGCAGGGAGTGGGGCTGTTACAGACCCTCCGTTTCTGTGGAGGAGGAAGGAAATAGGGGGGCAGGGGCTGGGCCGCTTGCCTTGGCCTTTCCTGGAGCCCAGGGCCCACCAGATAATAGTGGGACACATATCCCTTTGATGGATAAGGCAGTGGCAGGAGGGGCTCGGCTGCCATAGATGTGTCTGAGACCAGCAGAGCTGGCCTAGTCATCGGATTGGCTGTATGTTTGTGGGGGAAGGACGCATTTCTCCCCAACCCTGGGATGAAAATGGATCCTACCTGCTGTAGGACAATCGGGAACCAGGAGCAATTCTGCGTCTCAATGAGCGCCATGTCTGCACGTGTCGGAGCCTCTGCAGCAATGGCTGGGGCTACTATGAGACGTGCTTCTAGTCCCCGCCAAGGCTGTCCCCACCACTTACAAGTGCAGGGGTTGCTGGTCGGAGGGTACCAAAGGGAAGGGTAAAAGGTGGGAGCAGATCTATATAAGTGCCTGAGGGAGCAGTTGCCGATAATGTCTAGGAGTGGGCCTCAGAGAAGATGACACGATGGTTCAAAAGGGGACTGGTTGGCATGGCTTACATCCCCCCATGAATGGGAAAAGGATATGGCCGGAGCTAGTTTGCCCATGCTTGTGACTGAGGTGGGTTGGGTCCCGACGAGTCCCTCATTCCCCCGAAAAATGGGGGGAGGTATCAACTGCCCACCCCGAGTGTATGCTAGAGCCCATCATATCCTGGATGTCATGGGGATAGGTTGGCAGCTAATTGGGCAGACACCCTCCCTACAGGTAAGGGGAGAGAAGAGAGTTCCCAAACACTGTGGGAACAGGGAGATAGTGGTGGGAGGGAAGACAGTTCATCTGCAGCCCCATGGTGACATAGGATGTGGGGAGAAGAGGGAGAGCAGTCATTGCCCCAAGGAATTTACTTGAGGGGGAAAAACCCCGGTGGGAGGAGGCTGAAGTACTTGGCCTCTCCCGTAGGGCCCCGAGCGGAGCCCACCATGGTCAGGGTTTCAGGAGGGAATAAGACATCCCCTGCAAAAGGCAGGTCAAGGAAAGCCTGCTGAGCTGTAGGGCGTACCCTAGCCTCTCTGAGCCAGGCTACTTGGCAGATAGTCACCGCCAAGGCCATAGTGTGGACAACAGTGTCCAACGCATCTTGGACTGAGAGGAGGAGGTCTTGGGAAATTATTTTACCTTCCTCTAAGAATGCGTTGTAATCCTCTCTGGCCTCTGGTGGGAGTAGGTATCGGAACTTTGTGACCCACTCCCACACGACCAGCAAATACCCGCTGGTTAGAGCCTGATTATTTGCCACCCTTAGTTGGAAGGCTGAGGAGGAGTAGACCTTGCGGCCTAAGAGGTCCATCTCCCTGGCTTTCCTAGAAGGAAGGATGGGGTCTCTAGAAGGCTCACCCAGACCTAGCACCAACTGCACCATGTCCCTGAGGGGAACTGGGTGATCGGCGAGGAAAGGCATGTCTGATTCGGGGACCTGGTACTTGAACGTTGCCGTGTCCGAGACCGGGGTGGTAGAGCTTGGACTCTGCCACTGGGAAGATGTTAGGTCCCAGACACTCAGGTGCAGCAGGACTGTCAGGGGCTCTGCTGAGGCAAAGGCCGGGCCAAACACGGTGTCCGGAGAGGGAGCAGAGGGCTGTACCTCCATCCCTAGGTGGGCCATGGCTTGGTGCAATAAATCAAAATGCTCGTACAGGTTGCCCATATAGGATCGTGGTGCCGGTGACAGGCCGGTACCAGGGGGGCGGTGTTGGGGAGAAGGGGTCTCCTGAGGGGACCACTCCTGTGGTTGAAACTGGAAAGGTGATGGAGCCGAGGTGCAGCACTGGGGTCGCTTGGAGCCTCTCGATGGTCCTTTTCCGGGGCTTGAGAGGGGAGAAGGGCTTCGAGACTCCACGGGCAGTACTGGCGAGGGAAGAGTAATGTGTTGCCATGGAGATGGCCCTATGGCGCCAGGGCCCAGTGGAGTGGAAGATGGAGGGCTAGGTGGTGAGGGGGAGTGACGACATCCAAGGTGGACCCGGGCCTCGGAGGTTAAGGCTGGCTTGCCCCATCTAACAGGGGTTGGGGAGGGTGGTGGGGGAGCAGGAGGAGGGCCTGAGCGGCCTCTACTGCCTCTGGGGTTGAGGGCACCAAGAGGGACTCTGAGCGGGTCCAAGATAAGTCCTCGCTTGGTGGGGGACATGCTCACTCGGCACCAGATTGTGCCGAGCCTGCAGTGCCGTAGGTGATAATGGCTGGTGCTGGGGTGAACTCAGCACCAGCAGTATCGGGCTGTGGCAAGGGGGTGATCAGTGCTGAGGCGAGCTGGGTGCTGACAGAGCCGGGCTTTGTGCGGGGGGTGACCTCGAATGGTGCCAAGGTACTGGGGCGCCAGCTTGGCGCCATGGTGCTGGAGTCGGCATCAAAGTTGTGCGGCAGTGGTCATGGGTGGTGCGGCACCGCATGGGCTCAGGTGCCGAGCTGGGCTTCAGAACCGGGCGGGATCCCAAAGCCTTGGGTGGAGACTGCCGAGCCTCCTCAGGGGCTAGGACACAGTGCCTTTGTTCCCTCTCCTTGATGGTCCGGGGTCTGAAGGAGAGACATATGGAACAGGCTGAGACCAGGTGGTCTTTGCCTAGGCACCTGAGGCACTTCCCATGGGAGTCGTCCCGAGGGAAGGCCTTGCCGCACTCGGCACAGGGTTTGTACCCTGACATGTTCTCTCGATGTTCCGGCCCGATGCTGGAAGACTCTTGCAGTGGAATTATGTCCACAAAGAGGTGCTCCCAGTCGGGTGAAAAGCTCATGTAAGGAGGACAGGCTGCTTGCATTAGCAAACAGTGGACGTTCCAGGTCCAACGTGCAAGGCAGAAGAAATGAAACTGGGGAGGAGTCGGGAGGTGTCCATATATATAGCCACTCGGTGGCATGAGGGGCAGAGGACGCCTACCCTCTCCTGACAGGCTGGGACAAAAGTTTTCCTACCAATCCAGTGCTCTGGCATGGAGACACCTATTACTGAATGCATCTGAGCAGCACTCGAAGAAGAAGTGGTGTGGCGGGGTTGGGGAATCCAAGGCAGCTCAGCTTTCTAACACTCCTCAGAACGGTGGGTTACTGATGTAGCCACCCTTCTTTGAGATGGGCTGCTCACATACATTCAGTTACAGGTGTATACATGCCGCAGTGCATGGTAGCTCAGAAAGTCTTTTAGCCTTAGCCTGTCAGGTCAGGGCATGCGGCCAACGCCTCTTCTGTGCCGCGACCACAGCTATATAGATGACCATGACCCTGACCCTCCCAGTTCCTTCTTTTCACCAACTCTGGTTAGCAGGGCAGTGGGAGGAATCTGAACATATGTGAGCAGGCCATCTCGAAGAAGGACGGGTACATCAGTAATCCACTGTTCTTCTTCAAGCACTGCTCACATCATTAGGTTACAGCTGACTGCTAGCCATACCCAAGGATGGTGGGAGGAGTTACAGTTTACCCACACTGAGTATGGCTCTGCTCAGCGTGGCATCCTCTCTGGCCTGTTGGACTATAGCGTAGTGCATTGTGAAGGTACGCACCGATGACCATGTAGCTGCCCTGCAGATCTCCTGGATTGGGACCTGGGCGAGGAAGGCAGTTGACGAAGCCTGGGCCCTGGTTGAATGAGCCCTGATGTCTCCCGGGAGGTGTGCATACAACCTTCTGTAGTAGTCTTTAATGCAGTTCACAATCCACTTGGAAATGCACTAAGATGAGACTGTAAGTCCTCTTTTAAGTTTTCTGACCGCCACGAACAGTTGGGAGTTCTGCAGAATGGGCATGTTCGCTCAATATATGTTAAGAGTGCCCTTTTGACATTGAGGGCGTGCCACTTCCTCTGGTTCTTGGTAACCTGAGGGTCTGGGAAAAACACTGGTAGGCAAATGTCCTGATTAAAGTGAAATGGAGAGACCACCTTAGGGAGGAAGGATGGATGTGAGCAGAGCACCACCTAATCAGGGAAGAACCTCATGTACGGAGGTTCTGAGGAAAGGGCCTTCAGTTTGGAAAAGCTTCTGGCCGAGGCAATTGCTACCAAAAAGGCCACTTTCTATGCCAGGACCAGCAGAGTGCATGAGTCCAAGGGTTCATAAGGAGGCTGTGTTGGGCTATGGAGCACCATGTTAAGGTCCCATTGTGGAACCGGTTCACTGGGTTGTACAAAGACTTTCTTGAATCCCTTTAGGACTCTGGTGGATGTAGGGTGGGAGAAGATAAGAACACCCTTCGCCTTATCATGGAATGCCAAAATTGTTGCCAGATGGACTCTCAGTGAGGACAGGGGAGGCCCTTATCCTTGAGGTCTAGGAGGTAATCAAGGATTAAGTGTATAGGGGCTCATATAGGCATAGCCCCTTTGTCTAATGCCCAGCAGGAAAAACGTTTCCATTTGACTGTATAGGCGGCTTTAGTGAACGGCTTTCTAATACCGATTAGTACCCTCTCGACCCTGTCTGAGCAGAGTCTTTCCTGCTCCCTTAGCCAAGGAGTCTCCAAGCTGTCTGGTGCAGGAGACCAGGGTTTGGGTGCTGCAAATACCCCAAATTCTGTGTTAGGAGGCCCGCCCACAGGGGAAGGCAAAGTGCAGCATCTATAAACAGATCCTGTAGGAGCGAGTAACAGTGTTGTCTGGGCCAATCCAGAACTATTAATATCATGTTTGCTCCATCCCTCCTGATGTTCAGGAGGACCCTCTACATCAGCAAGATTGGTGGAAAGGCATACAACAGGGATCCCGACCAATGGAGGAGGAAGGCGTCCATGAGTGAACCTTCCTCCTGGCCCCTGAGGGAGCAGAATCAATGATATTTGCAGTTCTGTCGTGTTGTGAATAGGTCCACTTGGGGTATTCCCCACTTTCTTATTAGATGGGATACCATTGTGCTGTGGAGGGACCATTCGTGGTGAGCTAGAGGGGTTCTGCTGAGCGAATCTGCTAGCCTGTTGTTTGCCCAAGGCACGTGAGCTGCCACTGGAGTGAAATTGTACCTTAGAGCTAGTTCCCAGAGCCTGGTTGCCTCCCTGAAGAGAACTGGGAAACTGACACCCCCTTGCTGGTTCATGTAGAACATGGCCATGGTGTTGTCCATTAGGATCTGGAGAATTCTGTCTTTTATCCTGTCCTGAAAGGTCCTGCAGGCCAATCTGATAGCCTGCAGTTCCTTCATGCTTATGTGAAGGGGTCTGTCTCTGGGAGCCCAGTGCCTTTGGGTGGAAAGTCCCCCTGATATGTGGGCTCCCCACCCCAAATCTGAGGCATCGGTGATCAGGATCACGACAGGGACTGACACCTTGATGGGGATTCCTCCCATGGCAAAGAGGGGATCCCTCCAGATCTCTAGTGTCCCCAGAATGTCATGGGGAACCAACAGTACCTTGCCCAGAGGGTGTCTCTGTGGGTGGAACACTGTGGATAGCCAGATCTGAAATGGTCTTATTCTCAGGCGGGCTATCCTTATCACTGGGGTGGAGGCTGCCATGTGCCTGAGGAGCTGGAGACAGCGTTGGGCCGTGGTTACCTGGGAGTCCTGCTGCTCCATAATGATGGTGCAAATGGACTGAAATCTTGAGGGTAGCAGGGAAGCCCTCCCTTTGTGGGAGTCTAGGAGAGCTCCTATGAACTCTATGTCTAGGGATGGGCAGAGTTTTGACTTTTCTTGATTTATGCAAAGCCCCAGGTACTTGCACAGCTGTGTTTGACCTGAGCTCTTGATCTTCCTTTTATTAACCAGTCATCTAAGTATGGGTATATCTTTATACCCTGCCAGCACAGGTGTGCAGCAACTGCCACAATGCACTTTGTGAACACCCTGGGGGCCAAGGAGAGCCTGAAAGAGCGTGACGTGAACTGGAAATGTTTTCCCCCCACCATGAATCTTAGAAATCTTCTGTGGTGGTGGCATATTGCTATGCGAAAGTAAGCTTCTTTTAGACTGGGGTCTGTGAACTAATCCCCAAAATCCAGAGATGGGACAATCTGTGACAGGAAAACCATACGGAACTTTATTTTCTTAATGTTTTTGTTTAGAGCTCTGAGGTCTAGAATAGGTCTCAGGTCTCCGTTTGGTTTGGGAACTTGAAAGTAACCTGAGTAAAACCCTTTTCCCCACTCTGATTTTGGGACCCCCTCTATGGCCCCAAGGGAGAGGAGTTTCTCACACTCTTTTTCGAGCATCAGGTCTAGTTCCCAGCTCCTGAGATTCAAGCAAGGGGGCAGTTTTCTGTCCTGAGGCACGGACCAGAATTGTATGAGATACACTTTCGAAACTGTGTCCAGTACCCACCATTCAGTTGTGATGTTGGCCCAGTGGTGAGTGCACCAGGCCAGACAGTTGCCAAAGGTTAGGGTCGAGGCTGTGGTTCCGCTGCCCTCAGGCTGACCATCGAAAGCACTGCTTCTGTCCCACTGAATGCGTGGTGCCTTGTCCCTTACAGCCGGCCTGGGACACCTGGGATTTTTGGCTTCTACCTTGGCAGGTCTTATCCTTATCCAGACCCCCGTATTGGCACTGGGGGTACTGGTAGGACTGGGAATGGGAGTCCTGAATCTGGGTTTGCTGTTTCAGCTGTTGCAGTTGTTGCTGCAGCAGCTGCTGGGGCCGGACGGAGCACCTAGCAGGTGGTAGCATGTACATACCTAGGGATTCAAGGGTGGCCCTAGAGTCATTCATCCCATGAAGCTTTGAGTCTGTGGACTTGGCAAAGAGGGCAGGGCCTTTGAATGGTAGGTTCTGTATGAGCAGTGGCATCTGCTGAGACAGGCCCGAGCCCTGAAGCCAGGCTGTTTGACTCATAGCCACTGCAGAAGCCATGTTGCATGAGGCTATGTCAGATGCATCCCAGGAGGTCATAAGGACATCTCTAGAGGCCAAGACCCCCTCCTCCACCATTTCTTTGAAGTCCCTCAGGCAGTCCTTAGGGATGCAATCACAAAAGCCCTCCATAGCCCTCCAGAGGTTGAACACATGAGGGCTTGGTGGTTAGGAATGCATGCTTTAAGGCAGAGGTGGAGTAAACCTTCCTGCCAAATAGATCAAGCTTCTTTGCCTCCTTCTTCTTGGGGGCAGAGCCCAGTTGGCCCTGTCTTTCCTTCTGATTAACTGCGTTCACCACCAGAGATCCTGGTGTAGGGTGATGGAATAGGAATGCAAACTTGTTGGAGGGAACATGGTACCTCCGATCTGTCACCATGGACATGGGAGGGATTGATGATGGGGTTTGCCATTGTGCCCTCGCAATACTGTACACCCCTTCATGGAGGGGAACAGAGACCTTTGCAGGTGTGGTGGTGTCACCTGCATCAAAGAGGGGATTACACTCCTCCTTGACCACCCCCAAGTCCAAGTTAAGGTTTGCTGCCATATGATGAAGCAGCTCTTGTTGTTTTGGGGGGTCATCCCTGTATGCCAGGGATCTTTGAAAGGTAACCTCATCCAGAGAAGAGGACGAGAGGCAGGGGTGTTGCTTGAGCTGGGCACATGGGGCCCGTGCCCCAAATCCCAGTGCCAGTGTCCCAGGTCTGGTGGGGTCCCGCCTCTCCCAGTCTCCAGCCAGATTGGGTCCAGCTACCCGCAGCCGCAGCAGCCACTCCCGCCCTGTCCCCAGCCGGGGATCTGGGGCCCAGCTGCCCATGCCCATGGCTGCTGCTTCTGTCCCCATCCCTGGCCGGGGGCGTGGCCTGCGACCAGGGGGTGGGGCCTCCAGGCAGGGGGCGGGGCCTCGACCAGTGCCCCAGGTCCTTTCCTGGGCCAGTGACATTCCTGACGAGGGGGGGCATGATCTACTGCATCGGGTGGAGTCCGGGGCAGGCTTGTTGTCAGATAAGTCCAATAAGTCTGGAGTTCGGGTCGATGATGGTCTGATGGGTGCCAGGAGACGGGGTCATCATTGGCTATCCAGTCCAGCCATTCCTGTGACCAGTCATTGGAGGCCCCCAGGGCCGTGAGTCGATGGGAGCAGGAGCAGCCCCTTTCCCTCTGTGTGCCCACCAGTCCCTTGTTAGCATGTGTGGAGCTCCACTGTGTCTTCCACAGTGGGGTTGTTGGGGCTGCACTTCCTCTTCAGAGGGGCGTTAGGAAGTGCTTTCAGCGCCGCTTACCTGCTCATCCACTGGTACTGGAGCTCTGTCCTGGAGCTTTTGGAGATCCAGGGCACCGAGGAGAGCAGGAAGAGGTCGGTGAAGATGAGTTAGACCTCTTCCTTCTTGAACCCTGGGAGCATGGTACCGAGGTCTCACAGGATGAGTGCTGGGAGGAGTGGCCATCTGAATGGTCTTCGGTACCATTCTCCGTTGCCAGTGGAGGGCTCGATGGTGCCGAGGCCGGGAGAAGTACCGGACCTCTTGTTGTCCACTTCTTGGCCGAAAGAACCGGTTTGCCCTTGGACCGGGCTTTCTTATTTAGTACCTGAGACGGTGCTTGTAGCAAGGGCCTGAGCCACTGTAAGGATCTCTGGCATCAACGGTATGGAAAGGTGCCCCAGTCCCGACTCCTGAGGAGGGGTGTGTGGTGACGGCACTGTACTGGTGCTGAATAGGATGCTGATTGTGGCTTCATAGTCTGAGCCGGAGAGTGGCGCTGGACAGGTTCCGGTCACTGTTCCCTCTAAGCTGCATGCGTGTGTGCGCGCACACAGGTCATGAAACCTGTGCACATGACAAAATGAAGTGTGCACAAAAAAATTCAATAGTGCTAATGTTGGTGCTCACAAAGAAATGTTTTTGATCACACAAAGAAATCTGTTAGCGCACATAGTCTATGAGTAATTAGAGGGAATATTGGTTCCGGAGAAGAATTTGCATGCAGTGCTGGCAGACCATTCAGTGTGCAAGCTGTATCAGGTGCTGGGTGAGGTGCCTGATCTTGGGCAAGGTTGTGCAACTTTGCTCCCTGTCCTTATGGGTCCTCCACTTGAAGGACTTGCAGATGGAGCAATTTTCTGCGAGGTGTGACTCACCGAGGCACATGAGACAGTTCTCATTGGCGACATTGATTGGGAAGACTTTGCAGCATGATGGGCAAGGCTTAAATCCCAGCATTGTTATCACGAACAAACGAAGACAGGCACTTGCTTCCAAAAGTTTTGACAGTTCTGATATCATCATGGAGGGTGGAAAGAAGGAACTGGGAGGGTCAGGGTCATGGTCACCTATATAACCACGGTCGTGGCACAGAGGGGGTGTTGGCTGCGTGCCCTGACCTGACAGGCTAAGGCTAAAAGACTTTCCAAGCTCCTGTGCTCTGCGGCACATATACCCTGTAACTGAATGATGTGAGCAGTGCTCAGAGAAGAACCTGGACCCAAACCTCAGATCCCTGTACAAGCTAGCTGCTACAAACACCATGCAGCCAGGAAGACAGCCTCTGCACTCTCCCCCAACTCATAGCCTGTGTTTGGATGGTTTCCCCCCCCACACCCTACCTTTACCTTCCTTTAAACTGCCCGTGATGCTGTTTAGATTTATGGGATTGTTTATGATTATCTTTCATATTAATATTTCATATTTGCAATAATCCATACATGATACACCACGTGTGGTACCAATGGAAAGGTTGTAATCTGCTAAGAATCATTCTATGGTTTATCTGTAGATGTCATACTGTATCAGAAGTTAGGAATATCTTTGTTCTATTTCTGTTCCAAGTTATTTGATTTTGGGACACTCCCAGAATGGATGCCTGCAACCATTCTCTTGTTTCCTTAATGGCCCATTAGGGAAGCTCCCAGGTATAGTGGGCCCAGGGAGAAACCTGTTGAGCTATTATGACTTTCCCATGTAACTTAACTCAATTTTTAATTGCAAAGATTCTGCACAGCATGGGGAAGGACAGAGACAGGTCTGCCTCAAGGGGCTTTGGCACTCTGAACTGGCTTTTGATTTTGTGCCCCCCAACTCCTGATGCTTGGGAGGGCAGCATGGGGTGGAACCTGGCCTCCACTCTGGACTGGCTTGCCCTTTCCCCAGGCTGGGAAACAGATGGCCCAGGGGTGGAGCAGACCAGCCCAGAGGTCGGGCATAACTCTCTCACCCCTTCCTTGGCTGGCTGTTCCGCCCTGGGGGTGGGGCAGCCTGGCCAGAGGTGGGGCAAGAGAGTGGATCCCAACCCATGGGCTCACCTGCTCCACCCCTGGCATGGTGCCGCAGCCACCACTAGGCAAATAACGCCTGAACCAGGGCTTTATCTGCTTATGGGTCCACCTGGCCCTGGACAGAGATGACAAAAAGCAGCAGCCCCAACTCCATTTTGTCTTCAGCCTCCAATCTGCAACCAACATCTATCTCTGGAACTATTCCTCTGCAACTGAACAAAGGACTAAGACCCTCCCTTCCCAGTGCTGGGTGTCCGCCAGAGGAATTGGACAAACCTGCAAACTCCAAAACTCTTCAAGGACTTGCTTTCTATGGACTCTGAATCATTTGTACGTATGTGATTCACTTTGACCCTTTAACATCTCTCATTTTGTTTCTTTTCTTTTTACCTTTAGTTGCAGTTGCTAAAGGATTGGCTGGCAGCATGGTATTATCCAAGCCTATATTGTTCTGGGTGATGCGGCTGCCCCTTTGGGGTCAGGAGAACCTATTTCTTTGAGAGGTCCACTGGTGAGGTGGGGACTGGAGGAGCTGATGTGCAATAAATGGGGCCATTTATATTGTGTTATGCTTCATGATGAGCAGTGTGGGGAATCAGAAGCCAGTTTTATTACTGATGGGGAGACTGGTTTAAGTACTACCTGTCAGTGGTTTGGGGATTTAGCCCCTGGTTTTGCAGCATGCCCTGATTTTTGCACATTCAGGAAGTTATCCCAGGAGGCCTGGGTTACACCCCGAGCCCTGATCTCCATCATGCTCTCACCGCCTTGTGTCTACCTCCACCATGACCCCCCCCAACCTTTTGGCCATCAGTACACAGATCATACGCTCACTAGATGTTGCTGCTGAGGTGACTCCACAGTCCCCAGTCAGAAAATGGAGATCAAACCTTCCTGGGGCTGCAAGCAGGGGAGGATCTATTTCCTGGTGACTGGTGATGTGGTGAAGGTGCAGCATATCAGGTAAGCGAGGACTGAAAGAAAAGGGAGTTCTGGGACAGATCTCAGAGTCCATTAAAGTCCCATTCAGTACAGCCTGCTGTGAACTTGCATTCTTAAAATCACCCTGAATGCTATACCTCCTGCAGGTGTGGTGTAACAACACCTACTTGCAGCCCCACTTAATGAGCAATTTCACTCATGTGAGTGTGTAAGCACACAGCAGAAGGGCGAGGTAACTGCTGATAGGTCGACCTAACCCTTCAGTGTAGATTAGGGCTCAGAAGCATGACAGACCCTGTTTTCAATAGTGTAAAGTAGGAGGAAGCAGGTGAAGTGTTTTGTGTGCAGTGGTGCTAGTGAAGAGCTATGCCTCCGGCAATGCCTAAATCTTTCCTACTGTTAAAAGATAGACTTAGTGATTCCTTGTGGAGTCTTTTTTCTTTATTTTGAACAGTGATGTGCCTGTGATGTCCTCAGAGATGAAATCAGTTGAGTTCTGAAATTTGTTGAGGAATCAGGAAAGCTGAGTGAGGACTAGCAGTGGTCAGAGCCTGTGGCCAGCAGGAGCAGCAGCATATATGAGTGGTCAGAGAGAGCAGCCGGCGAGCAGGTGGCCAGAGGGCAGCTGGCAGGAGCAGCTGCTGGGAGCAGTCAGCGAGTAGGTGACCAGCAGGTGGTTGGGTAGAAGCAGCTGGTGGAAGCAGCTGGTGAGCGGCTGGCAAGATGAGTGGTCATCTAATGAGCAGCTGGCAGGAGCGGTTAGTGGGCAGCTGGCAGGAGCAGCCAGTGGGTAGTGTCTATTGATGGAGAGAGCCAGCAGCTGGGACTGAGAGAGACCCAGAGGTGGTAGATGACAACTGATGGGTGTGGGTGTTATGGAAAATTTGATTTGTTCCCTGTCTGGGCATCTATCAACCCCATATTCCTGTGAAATAGATGCAAACTCAGGCTTCAGTCAAGGTAAGTAACACATTTATTAAAACAACAACACCAAAACACATATACCATAAGGAGCTACCACATACTATATGAAGAAAACCAAAGTACGAAACACACACCCTCCCTCCAGAATTCTCAGGTAAGTATTCACAGTTGCCTTCGCCCAAAAGGGTGTTGGTCTCCGATCCTAGTAAGGGTCCCAATGTCCTCTTCAGGGTCCAGGTCCTATTGTCCTCCAAACTCACTACATCTGCTTCTGGGCCACTGGTGGCCAGGTCTTGTAGCAAGAGCTCAGTATCCCCAAGACAAAGTCCCACAAAAGAGCGCTCCTAAGATCTGAGCAGGTGCCTCACGGAGCTCCTGATCGCAATGACCAGGGACTCAGAGATCCTTCCTCCAAGATCCTAGGGCTCCTAGGCTCCGACCAAAGTTTCACAGGAGAGTACACCACGAGGCTTCACTCCCTCAGCCACTGCTGAGAGGGTTCAGGTCTGACAACAACCCCCAGAGGTGCCCCCATTTCCAATTGGGTTTCCCTTAAAAGCAACTCAAATGCCCAATCAGCCGGCCAGATTCTCCCGCCACAGAAGAACAATCTGGAAACTGTCTGCAAGGCCCATTAGAGTCTATGCAGCAGTTTCTGGAATGTGAGCACGGCCCTCTGCGTGTGCATACCGCACTACAGTCTCTAGGCAGACTCCAGTGCCGGGCAGTCTACCAGATGTCCAATGTCAATCATCAACTGTTACACAATACCCTTATGTTGCATAACAACACGTGCTCCCAGTTCTGGGCAGGAGAAATTGTAAGTATCAACATACCCTTATAACAATTTCCATTAATAATAAAAGAAATTTCTCTACATGGGGGGAGACTGGCTGTGTGTAGCCCCTTTGTCAAGAGGTGAACGCTAGATCTATGATGATCATTACAGGGGGAGGGAGGAGTGAAGGACACGGTTTACATACAGTAGAGTGAATTTTGCTTATCGATTTTGAGAATCCTGCACTGCAGTATCTTCTCCAAATCAGTGCTAGTTCTGGTATTTTTGTTTATAATTTGTGTATTATTATTAAAAGTTTTATGTACTCCTCTCTGACTCATGCTTGTGAGTGGGGAACTATTGTCTTCTAGGGCACCTAGGGACCAGTGTGTGATTTCCCAGGAGACTGGGTGGGGACTTGAGTCAGTAGGTGTTGTAACATCACTAGGAACTCCAAGATTTAGAACCCAGCCCTTTGCTGCTGCTGTCTTGGGCTGGAAGAAGGGCAACACGTTTGTTTTAAGTCTCTCAATATGTTCTGATCTAATTATGTCTCTTGGATTGCGTATCTCTAGCTGGCTCTGGAATCTCATTTATTCTGAGCCTCGCACTGCATCCCAGCTCAGTGATCTTTGGTTCTAGAATCCTGACTGGTTTTAGCACATCACTGGATTCTAGAGGATACTCAAACCACATGGAATCTGTCAGGTTCCAGATTTTTTGGTAAAGGTCTCATAAGCTATCTATATTTTCAAATGGTTTTAAATCCATTCAGTGCAGTGTATTATAGAGGATTCTGTACTATAACAGCTATGTGACATTCCTCTCCCAGGATCTGGTCTAGCGTGCCATTGTGACCCACCGATCTCCACTCCTGAAGCCCAATTCACTCCACTTAGTTAGATGCCCACTTACTCTTGAGTCAGTTCACATCAGCCTCCTGCATGTAATTGATCCTAGGCAGTGGGTGTGCACCCTCTGGGCACTCAGGGGACAGTCCCACTTGAGCATCCCCAGTCTCCAGAAACCATCTCAATAACTTCTGTCCTACAGGGATTGGAACCCTTCCACAATCACTGTAGATATTCATTCATCAATTTGACAATGACATAGACATTCATTCACCTATTTGACAAGGAAATGGGTGTGTCCAGCCTTACTTATTTACACATTCTAAAGTCCATACTGCTTTAGCTAAAACAAATACTAGTTTATTGACTGGGACATGATTTTAAGTGAATATATAGCAAATCAATGCACAATCATTTAATAAGACAGTCAGGAGTTATCACAAGTAAATAAAAGATGCAAAATGTGCTAATCTAACAAAAGTACCTAACCTCACCTCCTGGTCCAAGAGTACTCACAAGGGGTATGTCCACACTTACTCTTTAAATTTAAATAACACAATTATTTTGATTTAAAGAAGGGCAGGTCCACACTAGCTTTCCTTATATTGAAATGAAGAACTCCCTCATTTCACCGTAAGGAAAGGTCATTTTGATATAATAAAACCTAATTTTATATCAAAATGGTGGTTAAAGCAAAACACTTATATCAAAATAATGAAGCATAGCTGCATTATTTTGATTTACATGTTATTTCAATTTTGACCCAAGTTTCACTTTCTTCCTCCCAGGGTGCACAGCACCCTGGAAGGAAGGTCCAGCCATCAGCACCCTGGCCAGGGGCATTGGGGGGTTGGGGACCCCCACACGTGGCTTCCTGAGCGCTGACCTGGCGCTGGGAAAGGGACCTCTGTGCTCCAGCTGGGTGGTGGGGAGAAGAGACCCTGTGCCCGGCTCCTGGTCCTCCAGCCGGGTGTCTTCCCAGCATATTGAAACAAAATATAATAAGTAACAATCATTCCTGAGTGTTCTTTGTACTCCATGCATTAGGTTTGTGTGGCTCCTCTGACATTATTTACAAACATGAGTGAGGTGCTCGCTTGTATATTCAGTGTGTGCATGCTTTGGCTCAGTTTAATAGTGGCCAATAAGGAAAATAAGCCAGCAGAATGAAGAGTAGAGTCAGAGAAACCACCTGTCAGGATGCACTTCAGAGTTTTGAAGTGGTAAAATTCAAACTAAGATAAAAGTTTTAAAAGACCTTCCTTTGTGGATTTTCCATCGCTGGCAGTTTTAAAGAGAAAATTGGATGGTATTTCTGAGATCAGACTGCTTAACTTCAACTAGGGACTAATTCAGGCACATTTGGCAGGAGGTCAGAGTGAGATCATCATGCTTCTGGCCTTGGCGTCTCAGAATATATCCAGAAGTCAGGCAGGTTGCTGTAGCATTTTCACTTAGGATCCTTTGGGAGGTCTGAGGAAATCAGAGTGGAGTAGCCCACCAGTCTAATGTGGAGCATGACACATAAGTTAGAGGTAGTCCCTCTAAGAAAAATCTTTCCTTGCTATTGTTCATGTGTAACAAGACCAGGAGTCGTGACAGATGCAACTTCTTGGTGACTCAAAATTCAATCAGCAATCGTGGATTTTAGGATTCCTGTCTAGTTCTTAACCTCTTGGGTCCAGGTCTGTCAATATTATGAATGTGATTTGATCTGACGTGATTTAGAAAATCATATTTTCTAAGCCCTTGTATGTTTCAAAAGCCAATAGATTCTTATGCTTGCAAGGTATTTGGCTGGTTCCTGAACCTGCAGGGTCCTATATTTGTCAATGTTTTAACCTCCAACATGTTGTATGTGTTCTAGAATATCCTTGTTCCCAGCCTCACATATGATGTTTTAGACCACATAGAACCTGTTTGGGGTTTTTAAACTGTGACAGACGTAGAACGCTACAAGTTCAGGAACTGCCAAAATATTCAGAACTCAAGGGGTACTAGTGGGTCTGTATTACTTTGCGTGTGTGTAAAAAGCCAATAGTACTGCATAAGGTCTTGATATTTGGCTAATTCTCACAGCCCTTGAGTTTTAGGTCTGACAATGTCTTCAAACCCAATCAGATCTGACATGCTTTTGGACCTAAAGGGTCACAAACAACAGTGTGTTTGAAAATAACATTGGGATCCTGTGAATTTTGGATAAGTAGCTAGTTCTAGGAACATGTGGGTTCCAAGTCACTTCATTTTTTTTTAAAATAAGGACTCTAGAGCCTTTTAGAAACAAGACCTGTCATGATGACATACCTGACATTGAGAAGATGTTCTGTTCTGAGGGTGAAGTAGATAA
Source organism: Podocnemis expansa (assembly GCA_007922195.1). Taxonomy (NCBI): domain Eukaryota; kingdom Metazoa; phylum Chordata; order Testudines; family Podocnemididae; genus Podocnemis; species Podocnemis expansa. The sequence goes on from ML682132.1 coordinate 775,130, forward strand.
AAACAAGATGTCAGAATCTTGAAACACCTTCAGACAGACCTGATATTCACAAAGGGTATGTCTACACTGGAGCCTTAGGTCCTCTTAAGCTGCCCTAAGTTGACCTAAGGAACTCCATGGCCATATTTAGAATTTATTAGGTTGACTTAAGCACTTGCTTAAGCTGACTTAATAAAACCTGCCCTGAAAGTCGACTTAAGATTTTAAATTGATTTTACAGGGCAGACCCCACCCCCTGCCCTGCCCTGCCCCAGGCCCTGATCAGAGTCTGGAGGTCTGAACCAATACCAGGGGCCTGATCCAGATCCAGCCACTACTGGCAGGTGGCTGGGAGCCTGATCTGACCACAAGCCCCTTGCTGCAAGCAGCAAGGGATTCAGATCCGGCTCCTGCCGCAGATAGCTTGGGGTCAGATCGGGCTCTGTGTCATTTGCTGCAGGTGGCAGGAACCAGCTCTGAGCCCCTTGCCATTTGTGGCAGGTGGCTTGGGGCCAGATTGGGCTCTGAGCCCCCTGCCACTTGCAGCAGGTTGCTCAGGGCTGGATCAGGCTCCCAGCCCCCTGCTGGCAACAGCTAGCCCCATGCTGCTTGTGGCAAGGGAAGGGGCCGGATCCAGCTCCCAGCTGCTTGCCAGCGGTGGCAGGAGCTAGATCAGGCTAGGGCATACCCCTAAGTGACTTAACAAGGTCAACTTTAAGCTGACTTAAAGTCAACCTTGATAAGATGCTTTAACTGATCCCTCCAGTGTAGACATAGCCAAAGTGTTTAGCTCCTGCTTCTGGAAAACCAGACCTCTTTGAAAGTGTCCACCTGGGAGTTTCCCCAAAATACAGCTATAAGAAAATTTACCAGTGTTTTTTAAGAAAACTAAGCCCGCAAGCTGGTAGGGCAGGAAGTGTTTGATCACAGTTGGGGAGGATCAGTCTTGCTTTGATGACTTCAGAGTTCTCCAGGTGTAGGTGGACAGTGGGGTCTAGCATGTTGGACTTGATGGGGACTATGAGGCAGGACTTCTGGGTTCAGCCCTCAGTAGTGGGAGAGGAGTGGTCTCCAGCAGTTAAAACAGGTTTACTGACACCAAAAGATTTAGGGAATGAGCATCAAATTTACAAAATGTTTTGCTCAGTCACCAACATTCTGAGTTTTTCAACAAGAAACATTTTACATTGTCTTATTCAAAACAGCTTGGTCTTAAAATTTGCCTCACTTTAATTTAAAATGAGTAAAAATCAAGCCCAGGAATAATTTTTTGTTCACCTTGAAACAATGGTTCTTCCCACTCTTGCCCTACAGATCTTTTCATTTGTTAAAGACAAAAAAAAAAATCATTTGGGGGTCATCTCCAAAGGATCATCACACCCCAGCTCCAAGTTTCTAGGAACAACCAGAGACTTGAAGAATTGGTTAGTGGCATTGGACTTACACACCAGTAGTGGCTCCAGCTCACTGCTTTGTGGCTGAAGTCATCAAGCTGAAGTCAGGTTACAATAGGGACAAGAATACAAACATTTCCTTTGACTGTATGAATTAGTTTGATGTGGGTGTTACTCGCTCTCAGTTTCCAGTGGAAGCTGTGCCTCACAGAGGTGTGAAGCGCTACTAAACACAGATGTGAACAGCTTGCATAGCAGAATCACTTTTGCAATGCAGCGACCGTGGCGTATGCTTCCTGACATTTGGCGTCTCTGCTTTTCCCCCATTGCTGTATGCTATGAATAACTTTCTAAAAAATGTTGAATAGTCTCATGTGAACCCCTGGACCATGTGACTCCAAATTTGCATCACAAAACCCACCTCAACCTCTGTTGCAGAGGGCTACTTTTCAAGGGAGTTGCTATATTCATAGGGGCACTAGTCAGTGTAATTTGTGACTATTAACAGCTGCTCATTTTCATGGGGACACAGTCTTACATCCATAGGTGGCTTTAGCTTCAGGTCCCTGCTGGAATCACAAGCCCCTGATACTGGCTCACTCACTCCACCCCTGGTGTTTGTGAGACAGGGCCAATTTCAGGGCAAGCTGAGTAGGCGTCTGGATTTCAGAGCACTTAAGAGGCATTGGGTCTGAAAATGAAGGATTGTGCATCTAGTAAATCTGAGGACTTTGGCTCCCAGACCTCAGGCAGGTCTCAGCTCAGCAGCTGCAGCACCTTGTTGCAAGTCACCGCTTGAATCCAGCAACCCTCTGGTCTCTGCATGCTCATGTCTAATCTCAAGGCATCTGCTCAGTTACACATTTGGTAGCCACCATGTCTGTGTTTCTGGGACATGTGCCTCTTTGGATAATGGTGTTGAAGCTCCAGAACCCTTGGAAACACAGATCCCTCCAACAGCCAGTGGGTGAAGTTGAGATTTGCTAGTGGAGTGAAGCTGAACCAACACTTCTGTTAACCCCTGGCCCTCCACATTCAGGGATCCCAGCTGGGCCGTGCTGCAGCCTTAGGCTAATTTATCATTCAGCCATGCTCTAGTCTGAGGTTTTATCCTGCTAAGGCAGATTTATGGTTTGCACTGTCTGGGTCCAGCAGAGCAGCCTGGGGCATAGGGTGTGAAGAGAACTAAGAGTGAAAGGACATGAATCAGAAGATGAGAGGCAGAGTGGAGGGTGGTCAGACACATGGATTTTCCTAGGGAAATACTCACTTTTCTCCTTGGTTGAGAATGTTTCCAGAATGGCTCTGTGTTTCCTTCAGGCTCACTACGCAGAAGAGTTGAGACAATGGGCAGAGACCTTGCTGGTGGGTTTGAAGGGTCGTACTTGAAGTTGTAGAAATGTACTAGTATCAGGGTTGAGCTGAGAAACTCCGTCTTGGGTATTTGTGGAGTTTTAATTTGTAGGACTCCGCACCACAGGGAACTGTAAGTTTAACCCACAGGGCAGCCCTACACACAGCATTAATGTAGTTAACCAGTGGGACTCAATGCAGAGGGATGCAGTTATGTGAGATTTATGACAGAAGGTGAGTTTCAACACCACATTTCCATTCAGTGAAGTGAAATTTGTCAAGTTCAAACCAACTCAGAACCCAAGAGTCCTGCCTTTTATTGCCCCCCTGCTCTACTCTCTAAGTACACACCAGTTCTTGGCAAGGAGTTGGATCGCTTGTGACCGAAGTTTTGTTGTGACCTAATAAGGTGGGAGTTACCTCTGGGTTGTGGTACTGTTCCCTTCACAAATGGACCTGTACACAATACAGGCCCTTCTTCTTCATAGCAGCGCACCTCTACAGATGAGCTCCTGGCCCACAATCTAATGGGCTAGTGCAGGGGGTCCAGGACTCCTGGGCCCTATCCCCAGGGAGGAGAGGAGAAGGAGGTATAGTGGTTAGAGCAAGGGGTGGTGGTTAGGACACTTGAATTCTAGCCCCAGACTAGGGAGGGAATTCAAGGCTAGTTTTACAGCAATGGCTGTTTCTTAGCTTGTTTCTCTCCTAAGACAGTGTCCGAAGATCATTTCTTTTTATGGTTTGCAGCTTCTCAATCTCATAGAACAGGGTGGGGTGGAGCATATAGGAGACGTAGGGTGAAGGGGAGTGAACTAAACACATAAGGCAGGGCTCTGGGGGATGGACAGACATGCGGAGGATTGCAGGCAAACAAACACCATCTGAGGCTCTCTGTGTGTTGAATCCGTGTATCCACCGCTTGCTACCCAGGTGAGTTGAGAGAATGAGCAGCAGCCCCCTTTTTATATCTGGAGGGGAATTTCCTTGCTAAGCCCAGCCAGATGATAAAGAATTTGCAATTGTGAGGGCAAATCAGTTGACTCCCTTTCTTGGGTAACAGTGGGGTAAATCTGTGAGACTCCCTTCCCCTAGGTAATTTGGGAAGTTCAATAGATAAAGGCAGTAGGTGAAGTCTGGGAGGTAAGAATTTTTCAAGTCTTGTTCCATGTTAATCAGATGAGGTTTCCCCCATTACAAAGCTCTAAGGTGCAGGACTCTACTTACCTTCCACGGGACTGGGAATGGTGAGCCATAGCTCCCCACCATACTTAACCACATGCCACTCCCAGAGCCCGAGATGGAACCCAGGAGTCCTGGCTGCCATTCCCCTTCTCCAACCATGAGGCCATTCTGCAGCACACAGAGGGCTCCACACTAACAAGGCTGTGAGTGGGATGGGGAGTGCCATCTCCAGCAGAGGCAATAGCCTGGAGGTCCCTAGTGCAGGGCTGGCAACATGGCTGTGTGGCACAGAAGCAGGTCGGTAGATTGAGGTTTCCTGTGTTAGAATGAGAAGGACCCTGCATATTCTCACGAGTCAGTGTGCAACAACAATTTCTGTGACGGGGAGATGAGGACAAGAGATAGCGTGGGGGAGGGACGTCTGTTTCTACCTTGTAGCAATGAGTTCCACCATCATGAGCTCTTGCCTGCTAGAATTCAAAAGCACCAATCCCAACCTCCCTGAGCCAGCCAATCCCTGCTGTGGAGACAGATCAGAGCCATTGCTCCTCATGGGGAAAGATATCCTGTCCCCTGTCCCACTATGCTGCGTAAACCTGTCATGCAGATCACAGCTATGTCCTTTTTTCAGAGTAGCTGTGTATTTGGTCTACCAGACTGCCCCCTTCCCTACTCTTTCCACATCTACTATCACTCTTTCTCTCCCCTATTGCCCATTAGTCTATCTAGTAGCTGTGAGTTCCACATTCCATGGCCCACTTGCTGAGAATTCACTACCTGGACGTTCTGCAGGACACAAGGGCTCTCAAGGAGGTCCTCATCGGCAGTCGTGTTAATCTAGTTCAGTACTCACTGATAGTGTCTTCCTAATCCCCTCTGCTTTTTCTCCCTAACTACCCTCTTACTCTTCCTTTTTCCTGTTCTTTATCATACGTTCCTATCCTTCTTCTGTCTCTCCTAGAGCAGCGTGGATAAGGGCAACGTAACTTTCCGAGGAATCATGGAGCCCAATGTCACTGAGACTCTAACAACCATGAAGACTGGTCACCTGGCTTCTGCCGTATTGTTGTTCATAACCTTCCTGGTGGGTTTGGTTGGGAATGGCCTGTACCTGTGGATGCTGGGGCTGAAGATGAAGAGGACAGTGACAAGTCTCTGGTTCCTTCACCTGATCTCCTGCTACTTCTTTTTCACTCTGCTGATCCCCTTCTTTGCAGTGTACGTTCTTCTGGATTTCCACTGGGCCTTTGGCATAGCCATGTGCAAACTTCTGAACACCTGCATCTCCGTGGGCATGTTCTCCTCCGTCTTCCTTCTTACCCTCATCAGCCTGGACCGCTACTTGCTCACTCACTATCCCTTCTGGTGCCGGCAACACCGCACCGTGCCCTGGGCTTGGAAACTGATCATGGGTGTATGGCTGCTCTCCTTCGCCCTCAGCACTCCATACTTGTTTTTCCGAGAGACCCACGTAGTGAAGGGGTGCAGAATCATTTGCATAAATAATTATGATGGCTCCAGAGCCTGGAATGGAACTGAGATGCAGGATATGGGGAGACATGTTCACCTGGCTGTCTTCATGGTTCGGTTTCTCCTGGGTTTCCTGCTGCCCTTCTGCACTATTGTGGGATGTTACATCCGGGTGGCACTGAAGATGAAGAAGAAGCAGCTGGAGTGGGCTGGGAAGCCCTTCAAAGTCGTGGTGGTCGCAGTGGTATCCTTCTTTGTTGGCTGGCTGCCCTATCACCTTTACCAGGTCTTGAAGCTATACAAGAAAGAGGCATCAGAGTCGGTGTCAGAACCCATCTTGGTCATTCACACCTTCACATCCTGCTTCAATGCTTGCTTCACCCCCGTACTCTACCTTTTTGTGGGGGAGAAGTTCTGGAAGGTCTTCAGGACATCTCTTCCTAGTCTGGTCAGAGCAGCTTTTGTTGATGATCTTGGCAGCAGTGGCCCTGAGTCTAGTGACTTGACACAGATCAGAAGTTGAGAACAGAAAGAGGATGTGACATAAGGTTGCCCAGAGTTATAGAGAACTGAAAACTTGGCCTCCCCTTTGTTGTCAGATCTCCAACGGTTCTAAAATTAATGGCTTCCAGGTATCTGAATGTTTGTAAATCCCATGGAGTAATTGGATTCTAGATTCTCTGCTGTCTCCAGAATCCCATGTGTTCCAGTTTGTTCAATTTTTTCAAACAGAAGGAGTCTTTAACATCAGTGGATTTCTAGGGTGCTCCAGAATTGTTTTGGTTTTAGGTCTCCTAATATATTCTAAGCCAGTGATTTACCAGCCAAGAGTCGGGACCCAGTACTGGGTCACAGACCCTCAGGTACTGGGTTGCAGCACCCCATGCTCCTGCTGCCAAAAGTCTGGAATGCATTGCTCAAAGATGTAATTGTTGGGTCATGGGGCTACATACATATATATTTTTAACTGGGTCCCAAGAAGAATGTTTGAAAAGCACCGTTCTAAGCTAATTGAATCTCTTGCGTTTTGTATCACCAACTGGCTCTGGAATTTGATCTAGCCTAAGCCTTGCAGTGCATTCCAATTCAGAGAAAATGAGTTCTAGATTCATGACTGGATCTAGGGCATCAATGGATTTTAGGGGATTTTCTGACCACCTAGAATCCATCAGGTTCCAGATTCTTTACTAAAAGTCTAAAGGGGGTTCAATATTTCCTAATTGTTTAAACCTCATTAGATGAAGCATATCATAGTAGAGTCTGTATTTTAATAGCCACATCTAGATCTTTAGAGTTTTCCATCGGTAGACATAAAAGAACTTTACCTAGGAGGTCAGCAGCAGTCTTCCAATTTTTACAAATGGCTCTACTGAGGCACATAGTGGGGGTCTTGACTTGTCATGTCAAAGACCACCTAGCAAGCCAGTGGCGGACCTGGGAACAAACCCAGGCCGCCACATTCCAGCCCATGTCTCTCATCATTGTGTTTCTTTAGATACTGAGCTCTCTGTTTTTTTGGTCTGTGTTTATGCTGTGTCCAGAACAGCCAGGTCTTCGGTACTACTGAAACAAAAAAATAACAAGTAACGATCATTCCTAAGTGTTCTTTGTATCCCATGGAAGCCATAGACTTGTGTGGCTTCTCTGATATTATTTACAAATACATCATGACCTGATCTCTGGGATATTTGTGTATGGGTGCTCTGGCTTAGTTTATGAGTGACCAGTAAGGAAAGCAAGCCAGCAGCAGGAAGAGTAGAGCCAGAGAAACCTCCTGCCAGGGTTTGAAGTGGTAACATCCATGATATGATATAGATTTTAAAAGATCCTCCTGGGAATTTATCCATCACAAACCATTTGAAAAACAAGACTGGATGGTATTTCTGAGATCTGATTGCTTTACTTCAATCAGGGACTAATTCAGGGACATATAGCATGAGGTCAGAGTGGGAGACCACCATGTCTTTGGCCTTGGAATCTCAGAATCTATCCAGAGACCAGAAAAGGATTTTGGGGATTGCTGTACTAGTTGTCACCTAGAACCCACTGGGATGTCTGAGTAAATCAGGCAGGGGTAGGCCACCTATCAGTGGGGATCATGACACAAAAGTTAGATGTAGCCCATCTGGTTAAAAAATGTTTTTCCACTGCTACTTTTCAGATGTAAAAAGACTGTCAGTTTTGAGAGATGCCCACTGCTCTATGATTCAAAATTCAACCAGAGCTCATGGATATTAGGATTCCTATCTGGTATTTTTCTTGGGTCCCAGGTCTGTCACTGTTTTGAATGTCGTTTGATCTGATGTGGCCTATATTTAGAAAATCATGTTTTCTAACCCCTTATATGTTTCCAAAGCCAATAGGATCCTATGCGTGCTAGGTATTTGGATGGGTTGTGAATCTCCTGGATTCTAGGCTTGTCATAATTATAAACCCCAACAGGTCCTGTGGTCTAGAATGTCCTACTTTCCAACCTCATATATAGCATTTTAGACTACGTAGGGCCTACTTAGATTTTTAAACTTTGACAGACCTAGAACCCCACAGGTTCAGGAATTTTTTAATTATCTAGAACTCATTGGGTACTATTGGTTTTTTTGTGGGTGTGCATGAAAAGGTCCATAGTACCTTGTGAGTTCTAGGTATTTGGTCTATTTCCAAAGGGATAGCCGTGTTAGTCTAGTTCAGCAAAAAAACCAAGGAGTCGTGTGGCACTTTAAGAGTATCGGATTTATTTTTCGCATGAGCTTTTGTGGGAGAAAATCCCACTTTGTCAGATGCTTTGAAGATGGGTGAACTTACAGAATGGAATGAAACTAAATGCAAGGGGGTGTAAAACATAGGATCAGGTCATATAGTAACAACAAATCAGAGGTTTAAACCATGGGAAGCCTGAAGTCAAATTACCCTTTGTAATGGGAAAAGAACCCATAGTCTCGACTGAGTCCTGCTTTCACAGAATTTAGCTTGCATATTAATTCGAGTTCAGCTGTTTCTCTTTGAAGTCTTGATGTCCCAGCCACATCTCTGACGACAGTTATTAACAAATTATTTATCGAGTGATTAGAAAGATGGAAGTGCTCAGCAACTGGTTTCTTTGTTTTGTGATTTCTGATATCAGCTCTATGTTCATTTATCCTTTTGCACAGCAATTGTCCTGTTTGTCCAATGTTTAAGGTGTTGAGGCATTTCTTCCACATGATGGCATAGATCACATTAGTAGATGAGCAAGTAAATGAGCCTTTGATGGAGTAGCAGGCTTGATTCTGTTGTGCAGATATGTGGGCAGACTTGGCAGCATGGTGTGTTGTAGGGATGTGTGCCTGCTTCAATGTTTCTGTTGTTAGATCTGTAGATGCTGGTGAGTATCTGTTTAAGATTGGGTGACTGTCCGTAGTGAAGGAGGGGTTTGTCTCCCAAGGCTTGAGAGAGAGAGGGATCATCTTTTAGAATGGGCTGTAGGTCCTTAATGATGTGGCTGGCACATCAAGACTTCAAAGAGAAACAGCTGAACTCAAATTAATATGCAAGGTAAATTCTGTGAAAGCAGGACTCAATCGAGACTATGGGTTCTTTTCCCATTACAAAAGGTAATTTGACTTCAGGCTTCCCATGGTTTGTACCTAACAACTGCTCTGATTTGCTGTTACTGTATGACCTGATTCTATGTTTTACACTCCCTTGCATTTATTTTCATTCCATTCTGTAAGTTCACCCATCTTTGAAGCATCTGATGAAGTGGGATTTTCTCCCACAAAAGCTCATGCGAAAAATAAATCTGTTAGGGTATGTCCACACAGGGCTTTTATTTTGAAACAACACTGGTTGTTTCAAAATGAAAGTCCCCTATGTCCAAACAATGTTTTCTTGTTTCGAAAGGAGGGAGCTCCTCGTTTTGAAACAAGAGCCCTCCTTTCAAAACAGCTTAAACCACTTTACTTTCAAAAGGAAGGTTATTTTGAAACCAGTTGTTTTGAAATAAGCCGTTTGGACATGTTATTTCAAGACAATCCTTGTTTCAAAATAACAAGGATCTTCCTCCCAGGGTGCATAGCACCCTGGGGGGAAGGTCCCACCCCCCCCAGCACCCTGGCCAGGGATCAGCACTCTGGCCAGGGTGCTGAGTGGGGTGCAGGGGGTCAGAGGTGCCCCAGCTGGTTCCCCCTGCTTCCCCTTGCTGGGAGCAGGGGGGGAAAGGAGCCTCAGCCCCCTTCACTCCCCTATCCCCTGGCAAGGGGAAGTGGGAGAAGCCAGCTGGGGCTGCCACCAAGCTTCCCCTGCCCCCCCCCCGCAGCTCCTGCCGGGGTTGGGTGTTCTTCCCCTCCCCGCCCAGCTCCTGCCCCCGTAGGAGCCGCAGGGGGGCAGAGGAAGCCGCCTCGCCCCTGGCCAGAGCTTCGGGGGGGGGGCAGGGGAAGCCCCCCGCCCCCTGTAGAAGCAGCAGGGCTGGGCACGGGAATCCCGGTGGCGGGGCTTCCCCAGCCCAGCACAGGCCTCCCTGCCCCTCCCTGCCCCTCCCCTGTTTCGAAATAGCATGTCACAGTGGACATGCTATTTCGATTCCCACTTTTTCCCTTATTTTGAATTAACTTTTTGTTATTTCAGAATAACTTGTTTCGAAATAAGGCCTTATTTCGAAACGGCTTGTTTCGAAACAGCTTGTTTCGAAACAAGCACTTGTGTGTGGACATAGCCTTTGTCTTAAAGTGCCACACAACTCCTTGGGTTTTTTTTGCTAGGTATTTGGCTAGTTCTTGAAGCTCTTGAGTTTTAGGCAAGGCAGTAAGTAGGGTGGGGGGAATGGGGCAAAGCCCCAGGCACCGAATTTTAGAGGGCGCTGTCAGACCCTACTTGGCCTCAAAGAGGAATGTGCCTTGGCTGAAGGTATATTCCTCTGGGAGGCAGGCAGGGGCTGGGAGAGTTTCTCCTGCCCTGCCTCTGAACATGCCAGCTGGGCTGGATGGCCAGTGGGGGAAGCACCCGCCCAGCCCTGGCTGGCTGGCCGGCTGGCTGCACTGGTTGGCTGGTGGTGGGGGGTACCCGCCCGGCTCTGGCTAGCTGGGTGGCCGGTTGGAGAGGCACCCCCACTGGGCCCCTGGCCACACTCACCTGGCAGTGGGGCCAGATCCAGGTCCCCACTGTTGGGTTGGATTGGGCCACAGCCCAGGTTGGGTATGGGGGTGCCCTTGGGGCTGCTTGCTCTGGGAGCCAGAAGGCCTAGTTATGGCCCTGGTTCTAGGCTTGACAATGTCTTGAAACTCAATGAGATCGGACATACTTTTGGACTTCAAGGGTCCCAAGGTCCTACATGTTTGAGAAAACAATAGGATCTTTTGAATTCCAGATCGGTGACTAGTTCTAGAAACTGCTGGTTTACAAGTCTCTTCAATTTTTTTAAAAAATAGAGGCAACTAGAGCCTTATAGATAGAGCTCTGCACAAATACAAATATGTGGATCCGTATCCAATCTGCATCTGCAAGAAATGGTCTGCAGATATCTGTGTTGCATCTGTGGATGCAGATATAATGTGGATATCTGCTGATATCTGCATATTTTCAGGGCTCTAGCTCTGTGAAGATAAAAATATGTGGACCTGTGTCCGATCTGCATCCGCAAGAGATGGTCCATGGATATCTGTGTAATATCTGCAAATGCAGATATAGTGCGGATATCCGCATATTTGCAGGGCTCTACTTTATAGAGGCAAGATCTGCCATGGATGCTGTGACACTGTCTGTATTTAGGGGACTATTTATGTTAATATTTAATATCAATATTTCAAAATTACAAGAATTCCTATGAGATATGTCTTGTTGGGTACTGATAGAAAGGTTACAATTTGCTAAGAATTATGATATTGTTCATGTGTATGTGTCATTTCTGTATTTTATGAATATATTTGATATATCTGTACTTCAACTTGTGATATATTTCTAGGGGACACCCCAGACAGGATTCTTGCAACAATTGTCTCCTTAAAGGCCTATTAAGGAAACTCACAGGTATTATGGAGGCCTATTAAGGAAACTCAGAGGTATAATGGACCCAGGGAGAGACCTGATGAGTCATCCAGACTTGCCCATATGGCTCTAGACTCCATTTTGTTTCTGAAAAATTCCATAAATAGTGTGGAAGAGGGCAGAGGACTTTAAAAGGCAGCTGCAACACCTCCATCTGGTATTTCAGCCCAAACAGTTTTCAGCCAACACCTACTTCTGGATTTATTCATCTAACTGAAGCTGTAAATAAAGGAAGCTATACAAAAGGATTGAGACCCATCCAATTACAGGATGTAACTCGAGAAACTACACAAGCTCACAAACTTCAAATTCTTCTGGAAGCTTGAAAATCATTGTATGGTTGTGATTTGCTTTAATCCTATAAAGTTTCTTCTAGTTTGTTTCTTTCCTTTTTATAATAAACATTTAGTTTTAGTTACTAAAGGATTGAATGGCACTGTGCTATTTTTGGTAATTTGGGTAAGATAACAATCTATTATGTTCTGCGTAATGTGTGACCCTTTGGGATCAGGAGAACTTTTCTGGATAAAGAGCTTGGAGTTTTAAGTAACTTATCTCTTTAGTAGACTCAGTGGCTATTTGGGAACCAGGGCTGAACTGCAATAAAGGGGGCTGAGTAGGGGCATTGCTGCCCCCCCAAAAGGTTGGGTCCCAGGCAACGCAGAGCAAGAGCCCTGCAGGCCCAGCAGCTGCAACACCCTGGGGCTGAGCATACTTTGTTGTCGCTTCTTGATAACCAGTGTTGAGAATCAGAAGCATTGTATCTGGTTGGGGAAGTTTGTCTTCAAGTAACCTGTCAGTACTGGGAGAATCTGCTCTTATTTTGTAGCCTGCCCTGATCTTGGCATTTTAAGGTGGTTAACCGAGGACAGCTGGGTCACAATGGCATATCTGGAATTGAGAAGATTCTCTGCTCTGAGGGTGAAGTAGATAGAAGCAAGACATCAACATCATCAGACATCTTCATCTTGGCCTGATATTCACAAAGTGTTTAGCTCCTTCTTCTGGAAAACCAGGCCTCTTTAAGGGTGTCCATCTAGGGATTCCCTCCCCAAATCATACACATAACAAGAAATCTCCAGATATGTAAGAAAATTAAGCCTGAAAGCCAGTAGGGCAGGGAGTGACCAGCTCAGAGCCCAGTCAGGGAAGATCACTGTTGCTCTGCTGTCTTCAGTTCAGAGTTCTTAGGTTCTTCTGCCTCTGGGAGGGACGTGGGGTCTGGCTTGGAGTTGGGGAGCCTCAGAGTCAGGACTCCTGGGTTTAGCTCCCAGGGAAGTAGTTTCAAGGCATTAGAGCAGGCTTAGTGACACCAAAACATTTAGGGAATTATTATTAAATTTTCAAATGGTTCACCTCAATCAGCCAGACTCTGAGATTCTCTGTTTCAATGTTCTTATTTTAAACAGCTTTGTTTTGAAATTTGCCCCACTGTTATTTAAATGAATAAAAGCCAAGTGCAATAAAAACATTTTCTACAGCCTGAAACAATGGTGCTCTCCACTCCCACCCCACACACTTTTTCATTTGCCAAAAATAAAAAAAAAAAAAAGAAATCATTTGGAATCATCTCCAAATGAGTGTCACACCCATCTCCCAGTTTTTTGGAACAACCAAAGACTTGAAAAGTTGGTCAGTGGCACAGGACTTACATACCGGTAGTGGCCCCAACTCACTCACCTGTTTCTTTAGCCATCAAGTCAAAGTCAGATCATAGATGATAACAGAGATGACAATACCAGCATTTCTGTTTTTAGATCAAAATAGCAGTGACTGTGTCTCTAAGGCTGCACAAGTCAACTCAGTGTGGGTGTGACTCACCCTCAGTTTCCCTTGCAGATGTGTGAACTGCTATTAGGCACAGGTGTGAACAGCTTGTGTAGCAGAACCACCTTTGCAATGGAGCAGTCATGGTTGATGTTTTCTGAAGTTTGGAGTCTTTGCTTTTTCCTCATTGCCATGCACCATGAATGTTATAACCCTCTGAAAATGTTCAATTGGCTCTAGTAGAAGTGGGGGTTATAGCACAGGAACCCCTGGAACAAGTGACCTCAAATGTGCATCACAAAACCCACCCCAGCTTCTGTTCCAGAGGGCTGGTTTTAAACAAGTTGCCATATATTTTGGGGCATTAGTGTAATTTGTGCCTATTAACAGCTGCTCATTTTGGGGGGGGGGGGAGCACATCTCTTGAACTCCCAGTCAAACAATCAGGCATTTCTCCAGTAAAGGCTCTGGGGCATCATGCCACTTTTCAAGCAGATCGGGGTCTCACATCCAGTTCTCAGACCAGTTGCAAAAAACTAAATGTGGCTCCTTTTTGTGTGGCTTTAACTATGGATTCCTGGGATCATAAGCCCCTGAGTTTGGCCCATTCACTCTGCCCCTGGTATTGCTGAGACACAGACAATTTCAAGCCAAGGCAAGTGGGAGTATGGATTTCAGAGCACTTAGAGGCATTGGTTCTGAAAAGAAAGGATTGTTCGCAGGATTGTGCAGAGCAGATCTGGGGACTTGGGCTCTTAGGCCTTGGGGAGTTCTCAGCTCAGCAGCTGCAGCACCTGGTTGCAAGTCACCTCCTGAATTTGCCAGCCCTTTGCTCTCTGCATGCTCATGTTCAACCCTAGCATATCAGCTCAGTTGCACATGTGCCAGCCACTGTGCCTTCATCTCTGGGGCACGAGCCCCTTTTAGGAGCCATGTTGTAGCTCTACCTTTGTAAACACGGCTCGCTCCGAGGGCTAGCAGGTGATCTGAGATTTGCTCAAGGGTCGCAGGTGACCAGAGGGTTACTCGCCTGTAAACGGCCTTCTTCGAGGTGGGCTGCTCACATCTATTTTTATTCAGGTGACTTACAAGCCTTGTTTAGGATGGTAGGCAGAGTTGAGGCTTCCCTGCCTGTAGTATTGCTCTGCCTAAAGGCCACATCATCTTTTGCTTATTGTACAATGGTGTAATGAGAAGTGAAGGTGCGGACTGATGACCAGCTGGTTGCACTTTAAGTTTCACAGATAGGCACCTGTGCTAAGAAAGCTGTAGATGAGGCTTGCACCCTGGTCGAGTGTGCTTTCATCTTCCCTGAAAGGGGGCCCTTCACCCAGTGGTAGCAGTCCTTGATTCAGCTTATTATCCGTGATGAGGTGCGCTGTGACATCAAGGCCTTACCTTTCATGCATTTACTGATTGCGATGAAGAGTTGGGTTGACCAGCAGAATGGCCTGGTCCATTCAATTTAGATGGCAAGTGCCCTCTTCACATCAAGGGTGTGCCATCTTCTCTGGTTCTCAGTCATGTGTGGTCCTGGGAAGAACACTGGGAGGAAAATATCCTGGTTTACATGAAAGGATGAGACCACCTTAGGTAGGAAAGCCAGGGGTGGACGGAGCTGCACTTTATCCTCATGGAACACTGTGTATGGTGGTTCTGAGGACAGGGCCCTCAGTTCCAATATGCTCCTTGCTGAAGTGGTGGCTACCAGAATGACAGTACTAGGAGGGAACAAGAGTCCATAGGTTCAAAAGGAGGGGAGCTGATTGTGAGCCCATTAAGGACTAGATTCAAGTCCCACTGTGGAACTGGCCTCATACCTGTGGGTATGGTCTCTCCACCACCTTGAGGAATCTGGATATCATGGGGTCTGAGAAGGGGATGACTCCCTGGAGAGAGGTGTAAAGGCCAAAATTGCTTCTAGGTGGACCTTGAGGGAGGCTAGAGCTAACCCTTCCCCTTTTAGGTGTAGGAGGCAATCCAGTATGGTTTGGATGGGTGCAGACGCTGGGGTGGTTCCCTTGCCACAGCCCATAGGGAGAAATGCTTCCACTTGGCTTTATAGGTAGCTCACATTCATGGTTTTCTGATTTCGATCAGCACCTGCTGCACATCTGTTGAGCAGGCCAGGCTCAGCCATGTAGCTTGGATGCTGGCAGGTGAAGGGAGTTTAGGTCTGGGTGCTGGGGGCAACCCGAGTCCTAGGTCAACAGGTCTACCCAGAGTGGCAGTGTCATGAGGCCACCAACAGCTGCCACTGATAGGTTGAGGTGTGTGTGGAACCAGAGCTGGTGAGACCAGCCTGGAGCTATCATGATTACTTTCTCCCTGTCCCTCTTGATCTTCAGCAAAACTCTGTGGATCAGAGGGATTGGTGAGAAGGCATAAAGGTGAGGATCCTCCCTGCTGATCAGGAGGGCATCTAACAGCAACACCCCCCCGCACTGCCCCTGAGAGAGCAGTATAGGTCACACTTGCCATTCACATAGGTTGTAAAAAATCTATATTGGAGACTTCCATTTCCTGGAAGCGGTATCCCATCACATGTGGGTGTAAGAACCACTAGTGTTGAGGGAGGAATTGTTTGCTGAGCTTGTCCACCTGGCTGTTCACTCCTAGTAGGTGGACTGCCACCAGGTGAAAGTCGTTCTTTAGTGCCAGCTCTCACAGGCAGATTGCCTCCTTGCACATGGTGGATGACCAGACTGCCTTTGGCAGTTGAGGTACAACATCAGTGCCATGTTGTCTCTGAGGACTTGCATGGTCTTCCCCCTGAGCTTGTCTAAGAACACTGTGAAGGGTAGGTGGACTACCCTCAGTTCCTTTACATTGATATGAAGAGGAGTCTCCTCCCATGTCAACCTCTCATAAGTGGATAGGCTGTTGCTGATATGGGCTCCCCCATCCTAGGTCTGAGGCATCTGTGGTCAGTGTCACTGATGGGTCTTGAATTTTAAAGAGGACTCCTTTTGGGAGAAATCTAGGTCTTTCCAGATCATGATGATCTTTAGAGTTTCCCCTGGGACTTTAATCACCTGATCCAGGGTTTGCTTCCAGGGGCTGTACACTCCCACTTGTTAACGGAGGTGGCAGACATAATGGGCCCCCCGTCCCCCCAACATAGTGCTCTTGACTATGGAGCTCACAGGGAGGAGTGTTAAGTATCAACCTCCCCGATGGGTCTCATCTCCGGGCAATCCAGCTCAAGGGGAAGAATGTTAAGGATTCATCTCTCCTGATGGGCCTCAATTTCCTGGGTGAGTTTCTACCTCCCAAGCCTTGTGTCATCGGGAGGGGGGGAGTTTCTATCCCCCTGAACAGTTTCTCCGCACCCCTGTCACCACGAAGGAGGGATCATTGTCCAGGGGTCCCAGTTACATCATTGGTCCTGACCTGCATTTCACTTCCAATTGGCTATTTTATACTCTGGCCGTGCAGTACACTATTTAAGCCCCTGCCTCGGTTGGCTCGAGTGTTCTCCCACCCTCGAATGCTAAATGGCACGTCACAAACCGGTCGGACTGATCCCCCTACGAAGACAGGGAGCTCCCACCCGCAAGACCTTTGGGTGTACTCGAATTACCGACTGAACGATTATGTACTGGGATGCTGCAGCTGGTCTGCCTCCTCACTTTGGGTTCCACTACGGTGCTAGGACAGGTATTATAAACTGATACAGTTATTCTACCTCTCTCGATTTGTTTCTTTTCCTTTTTTTTATTTTTCTCTACAATACCATTTATGTATTGTTTATAAGTGTAGTCTTTTTTTTTCTTTAGGCAGTGTTTATAAGTATAGCTTTTTCCCATTTATGCATTGTCTACAAGTGTAGTTTTTTTTCCCATTTATGCATTGTTTATAAATGTGGTTTTTCGTTTGTACCCTGTGTGGAGAAGTGGGAACCCTCTGCTGGGTTAGTAAGGGAAGACACGGGTGTTGACCCTCTTTCTTTTCTATTTGGGTGATGGAACACAGGTGGGTGATATGAGATAGAGCCACTGGGGGGGGTAGGGGGGTAGTGTTTAGGGACCCTGTACCTGGGACCCCCCTGCTGATCACACTGGATTCAGCTGGTTGGGCCAGGGGGCAGAGAGGGGGGCAGAGCAAGCAGGGGAACAAAGGACCGGGGAAGGAGCGGCTAGGAGGGAAATGGGGGTCCAAGAGACAGGACCCTGCCCTGGGGTGTCCTAATCCCCTGGGGGTTTCACTTCTGGTTGTTCAGAGGATGCTGATACCAACTGTCCTTGCTGCTGTATGAACTGGTTTGCTAATAAACCCTCTGATTGCCACACTGGCTGAGAGTCGCTGCTGATTGGGACTGCTGGGACCCTCCTGGAGGGAGGAAACCCCTCCAAGGGAGACTGGACAGAGCAAGGATCGGACCCTCTGAGCCTGGAGTTGGGGGCTGGCTGCACGGAGTGGGGAGACCCGGGTGCTGGACTGGAGGAGACTCCACCGTAGCAGCGACCTGACTGGCTGTGGACAGAGGGGATCCAAGAGGCTTGTCTGGGGTCTCCATCACATCTGGTGGCAGCGGTGGGATCCTGATCAGTGCAGTGAGTGACTGCTCGACCCAGTGAGGGCTGTAGGGTGCTGAGGGAAACAGTGCCGTGTGCCAGCGCAATTGGTCTCTCTTGCAAGGACAGTGTGTATGGACGGCATCTTGCAGAGAAGCTCTGTGATTATGCAAATGACTTGCATCTGATTGGTTGGTAGGGGAAGTGAGGTCAGTCCAGAGGAGAGTCCCGGCTGTGCTCTGTATAACCTGAACCTGTCAGCAGGGAGACATTCAAACCCTTTACACCTACTGGTCACAAACTGAAACTTGATCCTGTGAGCAGTGCCTGAGGCATCTCTCTCGCCCTGGCAGTCTCTGAACTGAAAAGTGCTGGGCACAATCTTGCAGCATGGATTACAAATGGTATTTGAAAGCAGAACTAGTGACTATTTGCAGGTGTCGAGGGTTGAGTGCAGGCAAACTCACCAAAACACAACTAATTGCCCAGCTGGTGGAGAGTGATGGGGGGAAAGAGAGAGACCCCTCGGGGGAGGAAACCTCCAGGGGGACCAGGAGCAGTAGTAGCGACAGCTCCGTGCCCTCCCAGCCACAATCCCCATCAAACGGGGGTTGTACGCACCCCCAAGTGTTTCCAGATGAAGTGGCCAGAGAAGCTGGGAGCTGCAAGCCCCGTGCCTTCTCAGCAACAGTCCCCACCCCATAGAGGGTGCTCCCAGCTCCGTTCCACCCCAGACTTACAACGGTTGGAACTGGAACTGCGATGGCAAGAGCTGGAACTGAAACGACGTGCCCAAGAACATGAGCTAGAAGAGAAAGAGCGCCAGTGCAAATTCGAGCTGGAGGAGAAAGAGCGCCAGTGCAAATTCGAGCTGGAGGAGAAAGAGCGCCAGTACAAATTCGAGCTAGAAAGCAAACAGATAGAGATAGCAGAGAGAGAGAAAGAGAGACAGCATGAGCTGGAGCTGGCTAAACTTAGGGCCCGGGAGGGGTCCCCAACGATCAGTACTGCTGGGCCTCAAAATATAAAGTTGATGGGGGCTTTCGAGGAAGGGGGGGACATAGATACCTACCTTACCATCTTTGAGAAAACCTGTAGTGTTCATCAGGTGAAGCCAGCAGACCAGCTGCGGTATCTGACCCCCCTTGTGGGTCCAAAAGTGATGGAGGTCCTTAGCCAGATGGAGGGGGCAGAGACTGGGGACTATGAGCAGTTTAAGCAAGCTCTGCTGCTAAAGTTTCAGCTGACCCCTGTAGCATACCGAGAGAGGCTACGATCTGTGCAGAAAAAAACAGGGATGACCTACCTGGAAACCAGCACGCTGATAAAGGAGTACCTCTGGAACTGGCCTGGCCTGGCTGGGAACGCCACCAGGGAGGAAGTGGGAGAAATAGTGGGCCTGGAACAGTTATACAATATCTGCCCCCCTGATCTGAGGCTGTGGCTGAAGGACCGGAAACCCAAGGACCTGCGCAGTGCCGGTGAGCTGGCAGATGAGTTTGTGGCCAGCCGGACAGGGCATGGGCTAGGTCCGAAGGGGGAGGGAATCCAGAAGGGGGACCGGCAGGGGAGTTTCCAACAGGATCCCCAGAAAGTGGCCCCAGAGAACAGATCTTCCCGGGAAAGCACTGGACTAGGCCCTGGGGATCTCTGGGACTGGAAATGTTTCTCATGTGGCGAGGTGGGTCACAAGAGAGCACAGTACCCGAAATGCGGAGACAAGGGAGCCAAGCCAGCTGGTCGAGGGGTTCACTGGGTAGGAGCTGTCCCAGAGGAGGTTCCAGCCACCCCAAAAGCGGTGGACGGCCAGGTGGGCTCGCTGGGAGAGGCCAAAGCACCGGACTCGGAGTTCTCCATTTGCCAAGTGAGCTCAGGCCCACCTACGGGAGGACAGCAACTCCTCTTCCTTATCGAGGTGGAGGGAAGAAAAGTCCAGGGGTTCTGGGACACAGGCGCAGAGGTGACTTTGGCTCTGCCGGAGGTGGTGGGACCCGACAAGATGGTCCTGGATAAATATTTGAACCTCAGGGGGGTGTTCGGACCGCCAGTCCAGGTCCCGGTGGCAAGGGTACATCTGAAATGGGGAGACAAGCAGGGCCTGAAGGAAATGGGGGTGCATGATCGCTTGCCAGCCGAGGTGCTGATGGGGTGAGACCTTGTAGAGTGGCCTGATGGGTGCCAGAATACGTTGGTCATTACCAGGAGCCAGAGCCGACAGGGGCTACTGGAACCTGATGTTCCCGAGACAACCTTGGAGAATGTTGGGGAAAGAGACTGCTGGGGCCGGGGAGATGCAAGGAAGAAGGTCCCAATCTGGATAGGGGTGGGAAACAGATTCCAACCACATCCCCAACGGTCAAGTTTCAGAGGGCTCTGCAGGGGGACCCCTCGCTAGCAAGGCTGAGGGCCCTTGCT
Source organism: Podocnemis expansa (assembly GCA_007922195.1). NCBI lineage: Eukaryota > Metazoa > Chordata > Testudines > Podocnemididae > Podocnemis > Podocnemis expansa. The sequence goes on from ML682132.1 coordinate 795,225, forward strand.
GACCTCGGGGCTGAGAAAGATCTTGCAGAAGACCACAAGGAAAAATTCCTGTGGGAGAAAGGGTTCTTGTACCGGGAGTGGACCCCGGTGGTGAGAACAGAGCCGTGGGAGGTCCGGCGACAACTGGTGGTGCCCCACAGATATCGTCACCGACTGTTATACTTGGCCCATGATATTCCTCTCTTGGGACACCAGGGAATTAAACGCACTCAACAGCGGTTGTTGCAGAACTTTTACTGGCTGGGAATTTTTGATGCAGTCAAGAGATATTGCCAGTCATGTGACTCTTGTCAGAGGGTGGGGAAGGCCCGAGACAAGGGTAAGGCCAAACTGAGCCCCCTACCTGTCATAGAAGAGCATTTCCAGAAGGTGGCGATGGACATAGTCGGGCCACTAGGCAAGGCCACCCAGTCAGGGAAAAAATATATTTTAGTGGTGGTAGACTTTGCTACCCGGTACCCGGAGGCCACCCCCTAGCGTCTATAGAAGCTGACAAAGTGGCAGATGCTCTGATAGCCATTTTCAGCAGGGTGGGGTTCCCAAAGGAGGTCCTCACAGACCAGGGATCTAATTTTATGTCAGCCTTCATGCAGTGTCTCTGGGAGAAGTGCGGGGTTCAGCGCACCTGGGCATCAGCCTATCATCCTCAGACTAATGGGCTGGTGGAAAGGTTCAAAGGGACTCTGCAACAGATGCTGAAGACTTTTATGGCCCAATACCCACAGGACTGGGACAAGTACTTACCCCATCTGCTGTTTGCATACCAGGAGGTGCCTCAGGAGTCCACCGGCTTCTCTCCGTTCGAACTGCTGTACGGGAGAAGAGTCCGGGGTCCTCTGGACTTGGTCAGAGATGAATGGGAGGGGAAGGCATCTTCCACTGGGGAGTCAGTGGTGGAGTACGTGCTAGCTTTCCGGGAGAAACTCATTGAACTTATGGGCTTGGCCCGGGAGAACGTAACACAGGCCCAGAGAAAGCAGAAGGTTTGGTATGATCGCAATGCCCAGGCCCGATCCTATGGGGTTGGGGATCAGGTGATGGTTCTTATCCCAGTGCAAAGGAACAAGCTCCAGGCTGCCTGGGAGGGACACTTCAAGGTTGTCAAACAACTGAGCGACATGAGCTATGTGGTGGAACTGTCCAGTCGGACACGCAAACAAAGGGTGTACCATGTCAACATGATGAAACCATACTTTGACCGAGAGGGGCTGGTACTGACTGTATGTGGGCAATGGGAGGGTCCAGGGGAAGACCCCTTGATAAGCCTCAACACTGGGATTGAGAATGAATCAACCCTGAATTCGATTCCCCTGTCCGACTGGCTGACCCTAGCGCAAAGGGACGAGATTAGCATGGTGCTGGGATCCTACAGGTCACTGTTCTCTAACCGGCCGGGACTCACTAACCTGGCTATACAGCGCATAGAGACCGGGATGATGGGCCCCATAAAATGTTCCCCATTTAGAATCACTGGGAAGGTTGCCCAAGATGTAGAGAAGGAGGTTCAGGACATGTTGGCCTTGGGAGTCATTCAACCATCCAACAGTCCATGGGCTTCTCCCGTGGTACTGGTACCCAAGGAAGATGGCTCGATCCGGTTCTGTGTGGACTATTGCAAGCTAAATGCCATCACGGTGTCGGATGCATACCCCATGCCTCGAACGGATGAGATTTTAGACAAGTTGGGGGGGGCGGTATCTCACCACTATGGATCTCACCAAACGCTATTGGCAGATACCACTGGGCCCCAAGGATAGACAAAAGTCAGCTTTCATCACACCTATTGGGTTGTTTGAATTCCTAGTCTTACCTTTCGGTCTCAAGGGGGCGCCTGCCACCTTTCAACGCTTGGTGGATCGATTACTGAAGGGGATGGAGGACTTTGCTCTAGCCTACATTGATGATATATGCATCTTTAGTCAGACCTGGGAAGACCACGTATCCCAGGTAAAGAGAGTCCTGGAATGACTGAAAGAGGCAGGGCTGACAGTGAAAGCGGAGAAATATAAGGTGGGGATGGCTGAGGTCACTTATTTGGGCCACAAGGTGGGAAGCGGGCACCTGAAACCTGAGCCAGCCAAGGTGGAAGTAGTCAGAGACTGGCCTGTCCCCCAAACTAAGAAACAGGTCCAGGCCTTTATCGGGATGGCGGGATACTACTGAAGGTTTGTGCCCCACTTCAGCACTATAGCTACACCTATCACTGAGCTCTGTAAGAAAGGGAGATCAGACAAAGTGGTTTGGACAGAGTCGTGCCAGCAGGCTTTTGATACCCTAAAGGAGGCTTTGACCCAGGACCCAATCCTGGTGAACCCCGATTTCGACAAACCGTTTGCAGTGTTCACTGACGCTTCAGACACTGGCCTAGGAGCGGTCCTGATGCAAGCCGATGACGAAGGAGTGAAACGTCCAGTTGCGTATCTGAGCAGGAAGTTGTTGCCCTGGGAGCAAAAATTTGCGGTCATCTAAAAGGAGTGCCTGGCCATGGTCTGGGACCCTAGGAAATTGCAGCCTTACCTGTTGGGCCGCCATTTCACAGTGTATACAGATCACTCTACGCTAACTTGGTTACAACAGATGAAGGGTGCTAATGCCAAGCTTATTAGGTGGGGGTTAATTTTCCAGGATTATGATATGGAGGTGATCCATGTTAAGGGGAGTGCGAACGTGATAGTGGATGCCCTGTCCCAGAGAGGGGGGCCAGAACTTCCCCAGGTCACCGGTTGAGGTGACTCCACTCAGTTCAGTCTCCAAAGGGGGAGAGGTGTGGAGAAGTGGGAACCCTCTGCTGGGTTAATAAGGGAAGACACTGGTGTTGACCCTCTTTCTTTTCTATTTGGGTGATGGAACACAGGTGGGTGATATGAGATAGAGCCACTAGGGGGCAAGGGGGTAGTGTTTAGGGAGCCTGTACCTGGGACCCCCTGCTGGTCACACTGGATTCAGCTGGTTGGGCCAGGTGGTGGAGAGGTGGGCGGAGCAAGCAGGGGAAGAAAGGACTGGGGGAAGGAGTGGCTAGGAGGGAAATGGGGGTCCAAGAGACAGGACCCTGCCCTGGGGTGTTCTAATCCCCTGGGGGTTTCACTTCTGGTTGTTCTGATGATGCTGATACCAACTGTCCTTGCTGCTGTATGAACTGGTTTGCTAATAAACCCTCTGATTGCCACACTGGCTGAGAGTCGCTGCTGACTGGGACGGCTGGGACCCTCCTGGAGGGAGGAAACCCCCTCCAAGGGAGACCGGACAGAGTAAGGATCGGACCCTCTGAGCCTGGAGTTGGGGGCTGGCTGCACGGAGCGGGGAGACCCGGGTGCTGGACAGGAGGAGACTCCACCGTAGCAGCGACCTGACTGGCTGTGGACAGAGGGGATCCAAGAGGCTTGCTGGGGTCTTCATCACACCCTGTATAGTCCTTTTACTACATAGCTGTTTATTATCCCACTTGTATCTTGCATAGTCCTTTTCACTGTGTAGCTGTTTACTCCCCCCACATAGGCATTTTTGTTGCTATTTTGTTGTATGCCTTTATGAGACCACTATAAAATTTTTTCTATTAAAAATTGGTGTCTGTCTCCCTTGGTGGGTGTCACCAGTCCATCGCAGTTACATCGCGAACCCCAGAGTTCAACACCACTAACCAGGACTGTAGTGGCTTCATGCAAAGACAGGCTATGTGGCCCAGTAGTTGGAGGCACTGCCTCACTATAGTCGTGGGGAAACAGGGTAAGTCTGAAATAATGGTAGACATTGACTGAAACCTGGAGAGGAGAAGGAGAGCCCTAGCTCGCCTTGAGTCTAGGTAAGCCCCAATAAACTCTGTCTCCCGGGTGGGGGCCAGCTTTGACTTTTCCAGGTTTAGGAGAAGGCCTAACTTGTTGCACAGCTTTAGAGTGGGGAGGATGCTGTGACAGACCTGGTACCTGGACCTGCCCCAGATGAGCCAGTCATCCAGGTAAGGGAAAATTTGGACCAATGTTCTCTCTAAAGTGATGATGCAGCTGATTAAGTTATGGATGCAGCTGAACGAGTTATGGATGCAGCTGAGCAAGTTCCCTGCCCGTTCCCCGACCCATACTGGGCCCCTTCCCCACTGCCCGCCATCTCCACAAGCACATCCATAACTTGCTTAGCTGCACCATCACCTTAGACGGAACATTGGACCTGATCCTATGACTTACACTTCCCTGCATTTATTTTCCTCCCATCCTGTAGGTTCCCCCATCTTCAAAACATCTGACAAAGTGGGATTTTCTCCCACAAAAGCTCATGCGATAAATAAATTTATTAGTCTTTAAAAGTGCCACAGGATTTCTTGTTTGTTTTGCTGAACTAGACTAACATGGTTACTCCTTTAGAACTTCACAATATTCCATGTACTCACAATCCATCATCATCATCCAGGGAAAATCACAGGATTTGAACTTGTACAAAAAAATTTATATTTCATGATAAGCCAAAGAAATGACTCTAATACCTTTCCAAGCAAACTGAACAGATTTATAGATGCAGTTCTAACGTCTTTCAAAGTAACTAGTGCTACATTTATACACAAGCTAGGTTATTGTATAATCTGTCTTCTTGAAGCAGGCCTTATCTCAAAGGAGACGGAGCTTTAGTGCTTCAGGACCATACCAGAATCAGGGTCTAATGACCTTAAAAATATGTAGACAGAGAAAAAAGATGTGGTCTGTTATTAAAAGTTCTTGTTAAATAGATCTGTTCAGCTCTTCAGCTGTCTACTGTTCTGCCAAGACCAGGCTTAGTGTGCTTCATATTTTTTATTGGCTATGTCTACATTGTAAAAGCTAAGTCAACTTTATTAAGTCGACTTAATAAAGTCTACTTAAAGTCGACTTTAAGTAGACCTTATTAAGTCAACTTAGTGAGTCCACACTACATTAAGTCAACGTTATAAAGTCGACTTTAAATGGGTGTCCTGGCTTAAGTCGACTTTATAAAGTCGACTTAATTGCCCCACTGCACTAAGTTGACTTTATTAAGTTGACTTAAGGCAATGTGGACTCACTAAGCTGACTTAATAAAGTTGACTTAGTGCAGTGGAGCAATTAAGTCGACTTTATAAAGTCAACTTAAGCCAGGGCACCCATTTAAAGTTGACTTTATAAAGTCAATTTAATGTAGTGTGGACTCACTAAGTCGGCTTAATAAGGTCTACTTAAAGTCGACTTTAAGTAGACTTTATTAAGTCAACTTAATAAAGTTGACTTAGCTTTTACAATGCAGACATAACCACTGCCCCCATCCCTAATGAAATGATAAAGCTGGCTCTGCAGACAAGGTTTATAAAGAAGAAAGTTCTTTCCTACCTCGAGCCCCAAAGTTCAAACCAACTGATCCTTCTATATACTGTAAATACAACAGCTGGTGTGCAGTTTAGAAAAGGTCTTTAGAGACATGCAATGCACAGCTGAAGTAAACCAAAGAAGAATGGCTGAGGCTTAACTAAATTTAATTAAAGTATTTCCCTTACTAGTGTTGGGAACCCAAGCATTGTAAACATACCACAGATTTTATTCCTGCTTCTGATTTTGTTTTCTTTCTTTTTAATGACAAGAAAGTGTTGCTTTAAGGTTCTCTCTCTCTTTCTCTCTCTCTTTTTTTTTTTTTAAGTTGGTTGGTAGAACTGCATCTCTAAAACTGTTCAGTTTGCTTGGAAAGGTATTAGAGTCATTTCTTTGGCTTATCATGAAATGCATATTTTTTGTACAAGTTCAAATCCTATGATTTCCCCTGGTGATGATAATGGATCATGAGTACATGGAATATTGTGAAATTCCAAAAGGGAAGTCGTTGTTTTAGTCAGCAAAACAAACATGGAGTCCTGTTGCACTGTCAATCTTTTATTTCACCTCTCAGTCCCTGGTTTAAGCCACTCTCAGCTTGGGAGCTACCAAACAATGTCAAATATGCCTTTGCAATGTCTGTACTTGAAGGTTCAAGAACCATTCAGAACATAACGCCGATGACAGAGGGACTATTCCTCTAGATGGTGGAGCACAAAGAAACAAGGAGTTCTGTGGCACTTAAAAACTAACAAATATTATTGCATGAGCTTTTGTGGGAGAAAATCTCACTTCGTCAGATGTCCCTTCCAACCCTATGATTACATGATTCTAAGTGGGATTTCTGATGAAGTGGGATTTTCTCCCACAGAAGCTCATGCAATAAATATATTTGGTGGTCTTTAAGTGTCAGAGGATTCGTTGTTTGGTTTTTTTTACTGATCCTGACTAACACAGCTGCCCCTTTAGATAGAAGAAGGATGCTTCATCTTCTAACCATTCACACTCATGTAGCAGCTGTGCACTTTATTCAAGGCTCTGAAAGTATTCTACAAAAGGGGACACCCGGGGCCTGATCCTGTCTCCCTGCTCCTCAACATCCATGATGCAATGGGAGCTGGAGCAGCTCCAGGCCATAAGAGAGTGGTGAAGTGGTGCCAGAGGTCACCCAGCACCTCAGTGAGAGTCAAAAATAAATCCTAAATCTCCTGGATTGAAGAAGACTCAGGGGTTTCCCTAACCTTCCCTGAATTTCCCAACACCCCTCCCAGCTGTCTGCAAGGAACAGTGTTATACTAATTTAGTGAGCACTCCAATACCCCCCTACACCTCCCCTACACCCCATGTAATTTCATGTCCTAGGGAAGCTGCTGATCCTTGTTCTGCTGGCACCTTTTCTGGGGGACTGTGTGGCTTCTCCGGGTCCCCCAGCCAGGTGTTTTTTCCTTGCACCTGCCGGCCGGCTTCCCCAAGTCCCCTGGGCACCCTTTTCCCTGGCTCTCCATCCCCGACTCCCTCAGGGCCACTTGCCTGGCCACCAGAGCTGCTCCCACCCTGAGCATGCTGCTCATCACTGTTGGCTTTCTTCCAGCAGGCAGAAAGCTGCACCAGGAAGTTTTAAATCTCCTGCCCTAAGCATGCTGGAAGAATGTGCTTTCAGGGCTGGCTAGGAGCCATGGCTGTTGGTGGTGCAGGGCTGGCACTGAGGTGTGCGCCACTGAGAGAGGGCTTCTGCATGCATGTGTGCGTGTGCAGCTGACAGTGAACATTGATTTAGACCCTGTGTTTTCTGAGGTGTGCCGTTACTGCCACCCACACATTTCATGAACACCTTTGGGGCTAGGTAGAGACCAAAGGAGAAGGCTGTAAAATGGAAGTGTTCTTTTTCTACCATGAACCTTAGGAATTTTCTGTGTTTGGGCCTGATAGCAATGTGAAAGTACGTGTCTTTCAGGTCAAGGGCTGTGAACCAATCTCCTGGGTCTAGATAGGGAATGATCTGAGCTAGAGAAACCATTCAAAACTTTATTTTTCATGGAAACTTGTTTAAACACCTTAAATCCAGGAAGGGTCTTAGGTCCCCTTTTGCCTTTGGAACCAGGAAGTATCTGGAGTGAAAAAAAAACAAAAAACCCTTCCCCTTTCTTTGTAGGGGACTCATTCTACTGCCTCCAGCCCCAGGAGCTTGTGGCTTTCCTGTTCCAGAAGGACTTTGTAAGAGAGGTTCCTGGCAGGATAGTGAGGGGGGCAGTTTCCTGTTGAGGGGCCTAGACTTGAAATGCAGGGCATACATGTGAGACCCTGTGTCTAAGATAGGCCACTTCATCCAGGGACAATGAGGAGAGTGACCTGGATCCGTCCCTCCCCAGGCCTGAGGTACCCTTACCTAGGTCGGAGTCAATGTCAGACCCCTGTAAAGTCCTATTCTACCTGGGACATAGGGGCCCTCAATGAATCTGGGGATGAAGGATCTCTCTGGCTGGCATCCCAAAGCCCCAGTTGGCCCATCAGGCTGTCCAGTCCTTGAAAGTCTGTGGTTCAGGGGCTTGTGCCAGCAACGCCTTTCTGCCCATGCAGGAGGATAATCTCCCCCTCGGTGTTGGTGCAGGGATCGACCCCTTTGTGCGAGGGCCTCAATCACCAGCAAATGTGTTGATGGAGGGGACGCTGAGTCTTGGGACCTGCACTCCCTCGACCAGTGCTGGGATGCTCGTGTTGAACACTGCCTTTGGCCAATGCTAGTGAGGAGGCAGATTGTTGACGCCGGTGCCATGCATTGTAGTCTCCTGAGGTCCAGGACTGGGAATAAGTACGAGGGCTGCAGTGAGAAGGCCAGTGACTAGTCCCAAGAAGAATTGTGATGATGGAATAGACTGTACTCTCAGTAAGTTTGTGGATGACACCAAGCTAGGGGGAACAGTAGACACGTTGGAGGGCAAGGACAGGATTCAGGGAGACCTAGATAAATTGGAACAGTGGGCCAATAAAAATCTTATGAAGTTCAATAAGGACAAGTGTAAAGCCCTGCATGTGGGATGGAAAAACCCCATGCACTGCTACAGGCTCGGAAACATTCAGCTGAGTAGCAGCAGCATAGAAAAGGACCTGGGGGTCATGGTGGATGGGAAGCTAGATATGAGTCAGCAGTGTGCTCTTACTGCCAAAAAGGCCAGTGGCATACTGGGCTGCATCAAAAGAAGTATTACCAGCAGATCAAGGGATGTGATCATTCCCCTCTATTCTGCACTGGTGAGGCCACATCTAGAATACTGTGTTCAGTTTTGGGCTCCCCACTACAAAAAGGACAGGGACCTACTAGAGAGAGTTCAGTGGAGGGCAACCAAAATGATTAAAGGGCTGGAGCACAAGCCCTATGAGGAAAGACTGAAAGCATTAGGCTTATTTAGTCTGCAGAAGAGAAGATTGAGGGGGGATTTGATAGCAACCTTCAACTACTTGAAGGGGTGCTCCAAGGAAGATGGAGCTCGACTATTCTCGGTAGTAAAGGAGGACAGGACGAGGAGCAATGGTCTCAAGTTGCGGTTAGGGAGGTCGAGGCTGGATATTAGAAAAAACTTTTTTACTAGGCGAGTGGTGAAGCCTTGGAATGAGCTGCCAAAGGAGGTGGTATAGTCTCCATCTTTGGAGGTGTTTAAGGCCCGGCTGGATAAAACCATGACTGGGATGGTTTAGTGGGAGTGGTCCTGCCTCTGGCAGGGGGTTGGACTAGATGACCTATGAGGTCCCTTCCAACTTAGGATTCTATGATTCTATGAGTGAGGTGACTGGAGCTCTTCTCCTGCCCCTGACTGTGAGCCTAAGGAAAGCAGGTTGGGCTGCATTGGAGCTGGGGTGCACCGAGGCCAGGTTTCTCTGGGCTGGAAAACTGGTGAAAAGGGCATGAATTCCCAGTCCCAGGATGAGCTCCCATGTTGATGACTGGAGTCCTGCATAGCATGCTGCGGTATTGGAGGGCTGGACCAGTGTTGAGATTTGGCCCAGGCCTTTGATGACAGCAAAGGCTTACCCCTGGAAGTGACCAGTGTCAGTGGCAAAGGAGGAGGCAGCAGTTGTAGCAGCACCCTTGCTGCTTTGAAGGCCTCTGGCATAGATGGAGCCAGGGTAGCCTAGGTCTTTTGGCTCCTGCGTGAGGAACCCTACCCTTAAACCTAAGCCTAACCGTAGGCTTAACCCTAACCTTAATCCTAAACTCTAACCCTAAACTCTAACCCTAACCCTAGCCCTTACCCTAAACCCTAACCCTGCACGAGGGTCGTAACTACAGTGGGGCCAATGGGGCTTTCCCCCAGGTGTGCTGGAGTGGCTCAATAGAGCCGCTCAATTAAAGGGTGGATTTTGTGGCACTGGCCCCAAGCACCGCTAATGGCAATGGGAGTGTTGTAATTGGAACGTGCCCCGGGTGCCAGATCACTGCATTACAGCTCTGCCCTGCACCCATGCAGAGGATCCTGACCAGTGCCAGGGTTGGGTCTTCTCCTCTGAAGCCTGGGCCTTCAGCACGAAGTCCTCTGTGCTGTGGCAGGACTTCTTTTTTTCCCCTGACAGTGAATGGTGCCAGAGAGGTGCTGGTGCAGAGTATGCCCTCTGTGCCAGGGTTCCCAGTGTAGGCAGCACACAGACTGGTGCTGAAGCTGGACGGAAGGCCGATTCCATGGCCATGGTCTGGAGGCGACTCTGTCATTCCTTCTGGGTCCTCAGCTGAAAGGACCGACAAATATAGCACTTGTGGGCCCTGTGCCCTTCACCCAGATACTTCAGGCACTTCTCATGTGGGTTGCTGACTGAGAAAGCCTTCCTGCAGGAGGAGCAGGGTTTGAAACCAGGCATGGCCAAGCTCTCTGTGCAGTGACTGTGGACGCAATCTCCAATTAACCTTCATTCCAAAGCAGTTTGAAGGCTAGAAGAATCCTGAATGTGATGACTAACTCTGTCTAAAGTGAGGAACAACAGTGAGAAACAGGCACTTGCAGGTATGCAAGGACAAGAAGTTCCAAGACTGTCACTCAGGTGGAAAAAAGGAACTGAAAGGGGGAAGGGTCAGTGTCACCTATATATCACGACCAGAGCGTTGGACTGAGGGGCCATTGGCAAATGGCCCTACGGGGACAGGCTAGGGCAAGAAAGCTTCCGGATGACAGTGCACAGCAGATATACCCACCTGAATAAGAATAGATGTGAGTAGCACTCAAAGAAAAAACCAACATTTTTGTCCATCCCTCCATGTCCCAGGACACTGGCTGGGCCACTGCGCAGACTCTGTCTAGTTTATCACAAAGGCAGGCTCTGAGGTTTTTCCTACTAAGGTAAACAATGAGTTCTTGTTTCCATTCATTGTTCGATTTGTCTGGGACCAACAGAGCAACCCTGGTTGCAAGCTGTGAAGAAAATTCAAAGATAAAGGGAGTGAACGAGCAGATTGGAGGCAGGGTGGAAGGCAATCAGACACATGGATATTTTCCTTGACAAATTGCCACTTTTGTCCTTGATGAAGTGCGTCGCCAGACTGGCTCTGTTTTTGTTTCAGCCCCACTAAGTTGCGGAGTCAAGACAATGGGGAGAGGCATGGCCGGTGGGCCTGAAAGGCCCTTCTGGAAGCTGCAGAATGTTCTAGCTTCAGGATTGAGCCGTGGGATTCCCTGCCACTGGTGTTTGTGGAGTTAACATGTAGGGCTCTCCACAATAGGGAACAGTAAGGCTAACCCACAGGGCAGTCTGACCCAGGGTATAAGTGAGGTTAACTAGTGGGACTCCACGCAGACAGATGTAATTATGGGAGATCTATGACACAGTGTCAGTTTCTTCCCCATGTATCTTTTCAGAGAAAACAGATGTTCCCTATTTATCATGCTCAATCTGACTCCCGTCCAGAGACCTGATTAGAACTCAGGAGTCTGATCTCTGCTGTCCCCTGTTCAAACATCTAGACCCCCCGTTCGTTGGCTAGAATATGGATCTTTTGTGACTCAGCCTTTGTTGTTACCTAATGGGGCAGGACTTATCTCTTGGGTGTGGTACAGTCAGAGCCATAATGTGGCATTTTGCCACCCGGGGCACATTCTGATTCATATGTGCACCTTCCTATTAGTGGCGCTCAGAGCTGGTGCTGCAAAGCCGCCCCTTTAATAGCGTGGCTCTATTGAGCTGCTTCAGGACACCCAGGGCTGTGCCCCATCGGCCGTACCGTAGTTACAGCCCTGGGTACAGTCCCTTCATGAAAGAACTTGTGCAAAATACAGGCCTTTCTTCTTCACAGAGGCACATCTCAATAGCTGTGTTCCTGGCCAAGTGTTTAGCAGGTTTGGATGGGGGGGTGGGAGGTAAGGAGCCCTGGGTTCTAAAATCAGGGCTGGGAGGAGAGGGAGATGTACTTGTTAGAGCAGGGTGTTGGTGGCCAGGACAGCTAGATTCTAGTTTCCACCTTAGGAGGGGAGCGGGGACTAGTTTTATAACAATGGTTGTTTCTTAGCTGGTTTCTCTCCTAAGATAGCGTCCAAAAGATCATTTCCACTTCTGGTTTGCAGCTTTTCAACCTTACAGAGCAGGGTGGGGTGGAGCATGCAGAAGACGTACGGTGAAAGGGAGTGAACTAAGCACACAAGCAGGGCTCTGGGGGATGGACAGACATACGGAGGTTTGCAGGGCAAACACACACCATCTGAGTCTCTCTCTGTGCTGGACCTGTGTTTCCACTTCTTGTTGCCCAGGTGAGTTGAGAGAATGAGCAGAAGCCTCTTCATTGAGTCGGAAGTGGAATATCCATGCTAAGCCCAGCTAGAAAGTGCAGAAATTTGCTCTTGTCAGGGTAAATCAGTGGGACTACCTGCTGCTGGGTATTAGTGAGGTTAACCTGTGAGATTCTCTGCCCTTGGGTATCAGTGGGGTTAACCTGTGAGACTCCCTGCCGCTGGGGCTAACTTGTGGCATTCAGTAGACAGAGGTAGTAACTGAGATCTGAGACTTATGAATTTTTCTCCCTTGTCTCCCATTAATCAGATGAGGTGTTCCCCATTATGAAGCTGCAAACTGCAGGTTGCAACTTCACTCCCATGGCTGGTGTTCTGATCTCCAGCTCTCCACTCAAATCAACCACTCCCCATTACTAGAGCCAAGGATAGAGCCCAGGAGTCCTGGCTGCCATTTCCCTTTTCCAGCCATGAGGCCGTTCAGCCGCACACAGAGGGCTCCATGCTAATAAGGCCATGGATGGGAGGGAGTAGCCTCCAGGCTATTGCCTCACACTCCCAGGAAGGGCAGTAGCCTGGAGGTCCCTGGTGCAGGGCTGGTAGCACAGCTGGGGGCAGTGAGGCAGCTCTGTGGATTGAGGTTTCCTGTGTTAGGGTGAGAAGGACCATGCATGTTCTCACAATTCAGTGTTCAGCAGCAATTCCTGTGATAGGCAGATGAGACAGGGTGGGGGAGGGACAGCTTTTTCCATCTTGTAGCAGTGAGTTCCATTGGTACAAGTTCCTGCCTGCTAGTACTCAACAGCAGCAATCCCCATCTCACCCAATCTCCACCCTGGACACAGATCAGAGCTGGTGCCTCTTAGTGAGCAAAGATGCTGTGACCCATGCCTCACTATGCATAGCCAACCTGTCTGCAGACCACAGCCACTTCTTATTCTCACTCTGGCTGTGTATTTGCTCTACAGACTACCTCGTCCCCTAGTCTTCACATGTCTACTACCCTTCTTTCTCTACTCTACTGCCCAGCCCTCTATCTGGTAGCTGTGAGTTCCTTTGTCTGTGGCCCAGTTTCTGAGAATTCACAGCTGATGTTCTGGAGGACAAGGGAGTGCCCAAAGAGCTCCTCTCCAATGGTGTCTTCCTAGCTCCCTCTCTTATTTCTCCCTTGCTACTCTTCTATTCTTTCTTTTTTATGTTCGTTGTCATCCCTTCCAAACCCTATTCTGTCTCTAAACAGGGCACCATTGACCAAGACATCAAGACCTTTCCACCAAGCACAGATGCAAATCCAAGCAAGATGCCAGCTGCCTTGAAGACTCCCCACCTGGTCTGTGCATTGTTGCTGTCCCCCATCTTCCTGGTGGGTTTGGTGGGGAATGGCCTGTACCTATGGGTACTAGGGGTGAAGATGAGGAGGACAGTGACCACTTTCTGGTTCCTCCACCTCGTATTCTGCTACTTCTTCTACACCCTGCTGATGCCCTTCTTTGCTGTGTACATTCTTCTGGGTTCCCACTGGGTCTTTGGTACAGCCATGTGCAAACTCCTGAACACTTGCATCTCTGTGGCCATGTTCTCCTCTGTCTTCATTCTTACCCTCATCAGCCTTGACCGGTACTTCCTCATTCATCATCCCATCTGGTCCCGGCATCATCGTACCTTGCCCCAGGCTCATTATCTGATCACAGGTGTGTGGGTGATTTCCTTCGCCTTAAGTGCTCCATACTTGGCTTTCCGAGAGACCCAAGAGGTGGCAGGGGAGAGAATCATCTGCATCAACAATTACAATTTTTCCAGAGCCTGGAATGGAACTGAAATACAGGACCTGGGGAGACATGCCCACTTGGCCATCTTCGTGGTTCGGTTCCTGCTGGGCTTCCTGCTGCCCTTCTGCACCATTGTGGGATGCTACAGCCGGGTGGGGCTGAAGATGAAGGAGAAAAAGCTGGAGCAGGCTGGGAAGCCCTTCAAAGTACTGAAGGCTGCATTTTTGTCCTTCTTCATTGGCTGGCTGCCCTACCACCTTTACCATGGCTTGAAGCTTTACGATGAGGTGCCAGAGTCGGTGTCAGAGCCCATCTTGGTCATATACACCTTCACATCCTGCTTCAATGCCTGCTTCACCCCGATACTCTACCTCTTTGTGGGGGAGAAGTTCTGGAAGGTCTTCAGGATGTCTCTTCTCACTCTGGTCAAGACAGCTTTTGCTGATGATTTACACAGCAGTGCAACCGAGTTTAATGGCTGACGCAGATCTGATGTTGAGAACAGAAGTTGCTAAGAGCTGTGGAGAGTTGAAAAATCGGCCTCTCATTTGTTCCTAAATCCCTGATGGTTCTAAATCTCATGGACTCCGGTTATCTCTATGTTTATGAACCCCATGGGGAGTCCCTTGGATTCTATATTATCTGCTGTCTCCAGCACCCCATGGGTTCCAGGTCTCTCAAGTTTTTAAAATTCAAAGGGGCATTAATGGGATCAGATTTCTAGTGAACTCCAGAATTGTGTTGGTTTTAAGTTTACCGATGATTTCTAATCTAATTGAATCTCTTGCATTCTGTATTACCAGCTGGCTCTGGAATCCAATTCAGTGATAATGGGTTCAGATTCCTGACTGGTTCTAGTACATCACCAGATTTTAGAGGATTTTCAAACCACCTAGAATCCATCAAGTTCCAGATTGTTTGCTAAAAGTCTCATGGGGATTTATAGATTTTCATATGGTTTAATATCCATTCGATGCAGTGTGTCTTAGAAGAGGCTGTATTATACTAGCCATATTTAGCTCTCTAGTGCTTTCCCTATGTAGATATAAAAGAACTTTACCCAGGAGGTCAGTAGCAGTCTTTTGATCTTTACAAATGGGGAAAATGAGGCACACGGCAGGAGACTTGATCTGTCACTTGTCTCGGCCAAGGTCACCCAGGAAGCCAGTGGCACAGCTGGGACCAGCACCCCTACCTCACATGCCAGCCTATGTCTCTGTGCATTGAAGCTCCTTAGACTGTGAGCTCTCTGTCTTTTTGCTCTGTGTTTATACAGTGCCGAGCACAGCCATGTCTTGGGCAGGCACTGGGGCTTCCAGCACTATGGAAATAAAAAGAAACAAGTAATAATTATTCTCAGGTGTTCTTTGTATTCCACAGGCTTTTGTGGCTCCTCTTATATTGTTTACAAATATAGTGTGGCCTGATTGGTGCAATACTCAGTGTGTGGGTGTTCTGGCTTAGTTTAAGACTGGCTAGTAAGGAAAACAAGTCAGCAAAATGAAGAGTAGAGCCAGAGAAATCATCTGTTGTGGAACACTTCAGTATCGTGCAGAGGTAAAGTTCAAGCTCTGATAAAGATTTTTAAAAGATCCTCCTTGGTGGATTATCCATCCCCAGCAATTTTAAAAATAAGGTTGGATGATACTTCTAAGATCTGACTGCTCTAATTCAACCAGGGACTAATTCAGGGACATTTGGCAAGAGGTTAGAGTAGGCAACCAGCATGCTTCTGGCCTTGAAATCTCAGAATTTACCCAGAGCTCAGGCAGGTTGTTGTGGTGCTTGCCTGAATTGTCACCTAGGACCCTAAAAGGAGGTCCCAGGCTCCAGCCCATAAAACTGCCATCTGGCCTCCCTTTTCTCCATTCAGGGCCAGCAGAGCTGGAGCGCTGAAAGCATTCTTGCTCTGCTGGCACTGGGGAGATGGGAGAGAATGGGGGGCCTGAGGCCAGAGGCTGGGCTTTGTGTTCCTGCCCTGTCCCTGTGCTGGCTAGTTCCCCCCGCCGCAAAGGCAGAGCAAAATGTGCCAGCACATATTCACTTTTCCCAGGATGTGTGACCATCTGGCATGCAGTGTGGCCTTTGGGGCTGCATCAGGATGTGCTGTGCAATAGCCCCTGCCACTGCTGGGGGCAGACTGGCCAGAGTGGAGCCTGGGCAGAAGTACCCTTTGGCCCCAGGGTGCCTGAAGAGAGAGAGCCCTCCATGCTGGGGGTTGGGGCCCTGCGGTGGTGGAGAGGGGCCCCAAGCAAAGGGGTCCCAGGGGGGGGGCAACCTGCAGCCCCCAGGCCTGTAAATCTGGCCCTTCTCTGCTGTCTTCAGTTCTCAGAGTTATTTAGTTCTTCTGCCTCTGGGAGGGAAGTGCGGTCTAGCACAGCAGTTCTTAACCACTGTTACACAGTGGTAAGTGTGTTGCGGAGAGCTGGGGAAATGACTGGATTTGGCCTGGAAGAGTGGGTACAGTCGTGATATGACACCAAGTGGATTACACCCTGCAAAAAGTTGAGAACCACTGGGCTAGCATATTGGAGTTGGGGTGGGGGACTGGGAGCCAGGAATTCTGGGGTTCAGTGGCCAGTTCTTGGAGGGGGAGTGATCTCAAGCCATTAAAGCAAGTTTAGTGACACCAAAACATGTAGTGAATTAGTATCAAATTTCCAAATGGTTTCCCTCATTCACTAAAACTCTGAGATTCTCTATAAGAAAAATGTCAGTGTTCTTATTTTAAACAGTTTTGCTTTGAAATTTGCCTCAGTTTTTCTTAAAAGGAGTAAAAAATCTAGCTCAGGGGAAAAAAAGATTTTGTTCAGCTTTCATTTGCGAAAAATAAAAAGTATATATATTTGGGATCATCTCCGAATGAGTGTCACACTCCAACCCCCCAATTTTTTGGATCACACAGAGAACTGAGGAATCATTTAGTGGCACAAGACTTACATACTAGTTTTGGTTCCAACTCAGCCCCTTGGTGAGTGAAGACATCAAGCAAAAGTCAGATTAAAGATGATAACAGGGATGAGAACAGAAACATTGCCTGTTTCAGATCAACAGAGCAGTGGCTGTGTTTCTAACCCTGCACAGGTCAGCTCACTGAGGATGCTACCCTCAATTTCCGGCGGAAAGCCAAAGCTTGCGGAGGTGTGAAGTACTATTAAGCACAGATGCAAATAGCTTGTGTAGCAGAATCAGGTTTGCAATGCAGCATCTGTGCTTGAAGTATTCTGGAACTTGGCTTTGCTTTTTGCTCCTCATGCACTCAATTAACACTCTAATTCTCTGAAAATGCTCAATCAGTTTGTACAGGAGTGGAGGGTGTGGATGCCAAGGATATGGCCTCCCTTGGAGATTGATGGCAGGAGATGGCCAAACCACCCTCTGCGAGGTAAAATCCAGAAGTCCAGCCCCATTTGGCTGTAAGCAGAAGTATGGGACTGGAGGAGTCAGTATAAAGGGCAGGTCTCCCAGCACATTTTGAGGAGAGTGGCTGAGAAAGATGGATGTCTCTTTTTAGGGACTGGGGCCAGCGCCCGACCACTACCCAGAGGAGAAGCTGCCAGAGCTCCCTCCTCTCCCCCCAAGCCGCAAGAGTCTGCAGGAGCTGCCTGGGCCCAGAGTATCCCAGGGATGTTTGTGGGCCCTGGTACCTGGAGGACCTACTAGAGTTCCCCAACCCCTGGAGGAGAAGGAGGTCCTTGGCCCTTCCCACCTGGAGGAGCTGCCATCAGCTGACGGTACTGAGGAGCTGCCACACCTGCTGCTGATCAATGAGGCTGAGAGGTTGTGGAACCTCACCTGGAAGAGATCTTGGGGGAAACTGAGGGTGGCTTAGAGAATAAGGTACTCCCAGGAAATGGGGAAGAAAGGAGCCCAGGGAAGCCAGGCACTGATCTGGTTGTATTGTGGTCGATAGCCAAATTGGTGTATTTCAGCTGGAGCCCCACTGACTCAGTGACTGGACTTCCCACCACTTGTAGGGCCATGGGGTGGCCTGCATTGCCCTCCTTTCTTACTACCCTGAGCAGGGGGTGATCCCCTACAAAGGGCTGGAGACTGTTTGCCTTGTCCACCCGGTCCTGTCTGCAGGGCTGTCCCGGGGGGGGGGGGTGCAGGACCAATTGACTTGTGTGGCCTCTTGTCCCCCCTGCACTGCAGACGGGGTGGGGAGGGCCAGCCCAAAGGCTGGGCTCCATGCTCGTGCACCACCTTTTGGCTTAGGCTTGCCACTGAAGGGGAGGGGGGCAGTGGCAAGGGCCCTGCGCTGCCCTAGTGTCAGCAGGGCAGCACAGGGCCTGTGGAATCACGGGGCCCCGGATGGTAGCCCGCTTGCCCCCCCGCAGGACAGACCTGCCTGGCTGAGAGCTGGGCTCTGGATTGCACTCACCCTGTATGGGGCTAGAGACTATTTGCTTTATTGGTCCCTCTCTGCCTGAGGGTCTGGGAACCAGATTACTGGCTCACCCCACCTGAGGGCTGGGGCCCAGGACTGTGGGATTACACAGCTAAGCCAAAGAGGCCAGGAACTGCTAATTTCCCTGCCTCTAGTTTAAGTCTACCCTCAGGATCCAAAATTTCCCTCACAAAAGCACCCCAGCCTCTGTTGAAGAATTCTAGTTTTTAAGGGAGTTGTCCTATGCACTGGGGTGTTGGTGCAATTTATGACTATTAACAGCTGCTCAAATTCAGGGGGCCACATCTAATGAACTCTGCAAAAAATGATCACCCATTTTTCCAGCAAAGGCCCTGGACATAGAGCCACTTTCCCAGCTGATCTGAGTCTCACATCTGGTTCTCAGACCAGCTGGAAAAAACTAAGCACAGCTCCTTTTTGTGTGGCTTTAACTGTGGGTCCCCTAGATTGAAAGCTCCCAAAGGCACCCCATTCACTTCCCCTGTCCTTACTGAAATATGGCCAATTTCAAACCAGCCTGAGTAGGCGCATGGGTTTTAGAGCACTTTGAAGCATTGGTTCTGAAAGGAAAAGATTTGTCCACAGTTTTGGCTGCAGGAGTGTGCTTACAAATGCATTGCAGGTAGGACTTAAGTTTCCAGGCCATGGGCAGTTCTGAGTTTCGCATCTGCAGCACCTGATTCCAAGGTACCCCTGAATCAGGCTGTGACCCATCTGTGAACAGGGCAGCAACCTTGTTATGTTGGTTCTTTGGAATAGCTGTATTCAAGAAGAAATCAGGATGAACACGGGGAGCAAATCCATGTTTAAGCCTCTCTATTAACTATACCAAGAACCAACCAGTAGTGGCTGAGCTATCCCTTAATAATTCAACTCTATTATTATGACAAAAAGTAAGCTGGGTTGCGATGATAACCCAGGCAATTAGGTAAGACA
The DNA here is from genome assembly GCA_007922195.1 of Podocnemis expansa. Classification (NCBI taxonomy): domain Eukaryota; kingdom Metazoa; phylum Chordata; order Testudines; family Podocnemididae; genus Podocnemis; species Podocnemis expansa. The sequence goes on from ML682132.1 coordinate 814,348, forward strand.
TTGATACACAACATATTCTTCCACTCTCCTTAATGAAAGGACTTCTTGAATATAATAATCACTAAACTAGGGAATGATGATTGACTGCCTTATTTTCTGGGCTGGACCCTCGGGGATTATTGTGTCCATACCTGTGGGTTTACCCTTAGCTAAAGATCCAGCCATTGAGGAGGACTTCTCTCTCTAGTTGGATTAGGGTGGGCTTCAGGTGTTCTTGTACTGGAAGGTGTTATTGGTGCAGATCTAAGAGTGGGCTCTGGACTAGTAGCTTGAACAGATGAGGACATTGCTTTGGCTCAAACAGGGGAGGAACCTGTATCTACCACAGAGGTGGATGAAAAAGGAGAATCAGGAACAGGTGACTCTAGACTTGAAGGCATCTCACCTGTGATGGTGAGGTCAGGCAGTTCAACTGGAGATGTGTCCTTGGGACATGTATAACCATGCTATAACAGATCTACATGCTGTCGCCAAGTAAAACTATCTGTAGTCTGGACAGTGTGGGAAGTAGGTCCTGTCTGGATGACGACTGTAGCAGGGACCCATTTAACTCCAGAAGCATAGTCTCTGTTCCACCCTGGGGGTGGGGAGGGCCAGCCCAGAGGTGGGATGGGAGAGCAGAGCCCTTCCTCTGGGCTGGCCTGCCCTGCCCCCGGGCCAGCTCACCCTACCCCACAGTCCGATTGTCCCATGCATCTGACTAAGTGGGTTGGAGCCCATGAAAGCTTATGCCTGAAGAAATCTGTTAGCTGCTGAGGTGTCACAGGACTATCGCTGCTTTTCCTTATACACAGAGTATGAGACTCGTGAAACTACCATGCTAGTGTCCAGGTTCATGTGTACAGATTTACCTTCCAACAGCAGGGTTAGCCAGTGTGACCTGAGCCTCCTGGTATAACCACCTGAATATGCAACAATCAAGGTAAGCTGCAAAACCATGAGCCAAGCTCCCCAAAACATGGGTGGTACTTAAACCAATTTCCCAGTCAGTAATAAACAATGTTTCTGATTCCTCACTCTGATTATCAAGAAACATAACAGGAAATGTTTAGAGTGATTAAAGAAGAAACAGATTGGCAGCTGTAGTAAAGAAACATGCTTCTGTTTTTGGAGAGGACCTGGGCAGCATGAAGGAAATCACTGTGATTTGTCGTTACCCTCTTTCCCACACTGATGACCTTTTTGCTGGATTCAGGTGGACAGAAGTTCAATAAAACTGATTTGAGTCAAGCATCTTTAAAAATACACAACAGTGAGAAGTTCCAAGAGCTGTTGACTGTCATCAGACATAAAGAGCTGCACTGATATTATCTCTTGCCCTTTGGAATGCTGTTGGCTCCAGCTTTGTTCCAGAGGGTTATGAACCAGCTTGAGTGGCTTGCCAGGAGTCCAGTGCTATCTTAATGACATCCTGGTCATTGGCAAGAATGATGAGGATCACCGTAAGAACTTGAAGGCTACCCTACGAAGACTGGAAGAGTATGTGAATTCATTGAGCCCTCTGTTGTATCCTTACCCTGTCTAGAGTAGGCTTTGCCTAGTTCAAACTAAAAAAATTTTTAGTTCAAACTAAGCAAAGCTAGTTCAAACTGGTTCGTTCGGCTGGTTAGTTTGAACTAACTGCTTAGTTTGAACTAGTTTGAATATTTAGTTCAAACTAGCCCAATGTAGACATGCTAGTTCGAGCTAAATAAGCTCGAACTAGCGGTTAGTTTGAACTAAGCGACTTTTTTTAGTCCATACTAACTTTTAGTTTAAATTAGCTGTGTTTTTGTAGTTTGAACTAAAAAGTTAGTTTGACCTGAAAAAAGCACAGATAGTTGAAACTAAAAGTTAGTTCAGACTAAAAAAACAATGCTTAGTTCGAACTAACTTTTGAACTACTTAGTTCGGATTAAGCAAGTCTGAACTAAGGTTTTAGGTGTAGACATAGCCTTCAAAAAATAGGGTCTCCTGACTCGAAAGCTCCAGCCAAATTGCCCAGAACAATATAGGCTTGGATCTTACCCTTAATAACTAAAACTAAAGGTTTAATATAACAAGAAGAGAAACAAAATGAGAGCAGTTAAAGTATTAAAGTGAACCTCATACATACATACAAAATGATTAGAGTCCACATACAGCAAGTCCACTGAAGAATTTAGAGTTTTCAGGTTAGTCCAATTCCTCTGGTAGACTCCCAACACCTGGGTGGGCCTCAATTCTTTGTCCAGTCACAGACGAATAGTTCCAGAGATGGGTGTTGGTTACAGATTGAAGACAAAATGGAGCTGGGGCTGCTGCTTTTTATCTCCTCTGGCCTTCGCCATGCTGTGTGGGGTTTTTGCAAATCAAAACGGAGTTGAGTCACATGGTTAAGTCCTAGTGGCTCGAGAGGTGTCTCCCTGGGCCCCCTATACCTAGGAGCTTCCTTAATGGGCCATTAAGGAGACAGTGGTTTATAGAATCTAGTCTGGAATCAAATAAATTGAAACACAGAATCAAATAAACTGAAACACAAATACAACAAACATATTCCTAATTTCTAATGCAGATATGACACCTACGTATAAATCATAGAATCATTCCTAGGAGATTACAACCTTTCTGCTGGTACTGAACATGGTATATTACATATTGATTATTGCCATTATGCAATATTGCTAAGATGAAAAACAATCATAAATGATCCTATAAATCCAGACAGCATCACACCCAGTATTCATGTGAGCCAACTGTCATGGGCAAGACATGGAGTGACACTTCATTTTCTGACCGGCTGTCATTTTGATCTTCCAGAGTCTGCTGTACTGCATTCAGGTTTTCCTTTCTGGTTCACCAGACCACAGGCTTCTCTGTCTCTGATCTGCTCTTTCTGTTTGAGTCATCTTTCTTTTGTTTGCAGGCATGCTCAGTGTGTCCCTTTTTGCAAAACTGTTGACATACTAAGTCCTTACACCAGCAGTCCGATGCGTGATGACTCGTCTTTCCACAGCGGTAACAGACCGGGCTCCCCACTATCTTGTGGTTAGGTTCTTGTGACATCTTATGCACTCAGGTCAATGCACTGATTTGCTGTGCCTCTGTTGTGACAAGTATCATAGAGACTGCTATATCGATGGCTGTCAGCAAAGTGAGCTTGGCCTCTATCAGTAGGCACTTCCATGTTGCTTGACTGTGCAGATCACACACCAACCTATCATGCCAGGCATCAGTTAACATCTCATTAAATTCACAGTGCTCTGCAAACTTCTTTAGAGCTGCTACAAATTGCACAGCTGTTTCACTTTCTTCTTGGTTCCTTGTGTGGAACCTATATCCTCTTGCAGTTACCAGTGGTTTTCGAGAAAAATGTGCTTCCAGGATTTTTGTAATGTCACTAAAAGAGTTTTGTTAGTTGTTAGATAAACAAACAGGTTGTCCCAGAGGTGGATTGGGTTGCTTGTTACTCTTTATTGCCTGCTAGTTCCTATTGATGTCTCGAGATAATAAGGAGGGGCTACCTCACAGTTCTTTTATCCAAAACAGTATGGAAATACATAATGACAGACAACTTCTCATGGATCCTTATATGGTTACATCAACACCTATACAATGATTGTTGATGATTATATGGTGCATATAATTATCCCCATCCCTGTTTACTGTTTACAGATTTTGCATATATTGTGCAGATGCTTTACCTTCAAACTCATTATTTTCTACAACAGAAATTACCTCACATCCTTAACAAGCAGAGAAGAGGGGTAAGAAAGGTGATAAGCAATGTTCACATCCAGGACTTTTATAGGGAGGCAAGATAGAGAGAAAAAGGAAGAGCAGATTCTTTCAGCACTGTTGGGTGACACTAAAGTCAGACCTCCTACCCCCCTCAAACAATACCTCTGATACCCCACACTGGAAACCAAGAAGCTAATACATAAATCAATAAATAAATATATACACAGTCCCCTTTCCTGGATTTTAGTCCCTGTCTCCCAATCAGCCACTAGATCCAGTGAAGAGATAAGTTATTAAAACTCTGTGCTTTTCATCAAAAAGAAACAAGGAGTTCTGTGACACTTTTAAAGACTAACAAATTGATGGATGGAGTCCCACTTTGTCATGGCAGAGTGGAGAAAACTTACATTGAAAAAAATTTACAGTGAGGGAGGGGAAGATAGATCAGTGGGTTACTTACCAGTAACGGTCCTTCTTCAAGATGGTCTGCTCGGATTCATTCAGTAATAGGTGTATCCATGCCGCAGTGCATGATTGGTCGGAAACTTTTTGCCCTACCCTGTCGGGAGAGGGCTAGAGGCCACCGCCCCCCCCCCCCACGCCACCCCGTGGCTATGTATGTGGCTGCTGCCTGGCCCCTCCTTAGTCCCTAAAAGTCACCAGCTCCAAGTTGCGGGGACAGTGGGAGGGTTGTGAATGAATCCAAGCAGCCCATCTCAAAGGACAGTTACTGGTAAGTAACCCATGGTTCTGCTTCACGTGCTGCTTGGATGAATTCAGTAATAGGTGACTACTAGCCGTGCTTGTGGACAGTGGGCAGAGCTGACCCTGGCCACCTCCAGCACCGCTTTTCCCACTCAGGGGTGCCGTGCCCCAGCCGTCAAGGTCCCCGGGAGGGGCCTAAGGTGTCTGCCTTGGAACCGAGGACCAGGTAAAGAGGAGCCTGGGCCAGGGGATCTGACCCCAGTTGGGAATAGAAGGCCTACTAAGAAGAAACTTGCACATAGGGTTTCTGAGGAAAAAGGGCCTTCAACACGGAGACCCTTCCAGTCAAAGTAAATAGCTACTCAAATCCACCTTCCAGGCAAAGACCAGGTAGGTACACAAGTCCTACTGTGTTGGAGAGCCTACTGATCTGTGAAAGGCAGGAAGGCCTAACATCACCTTAGCGTAACTTCAAATGGAGATGCCTATGGGTGTGTTCATACAGCAGTCTTATTTTGAAACAACAGAGGTTGTTTTCGAAATAAGAAAGGCCATGTTCACACGACACACCATTGTTTCAAAACAACTTAAACCCCATGTGGGGATGAAACAATGTTGTTTTGAAATGATTGTTTCGAAACAATGCCGTCTGAACAGGTTGTTTCGAAACAACGGTGACTCATTTTGAAATAACTGTTGTCTGAACATGCTATTTCGCTTTGAGCTTTTTTCCTTAATTCGAATTAACAAACTGTTAATTCAAATTAACTTATTTCAAAATAACGCCTTATTTCGATACAACTTGTATCGAAACAACTTGTATCAAAATAACCCCCCGTGTGTGAACGTAGCCTATGAGGCTGTGATCAAGGAAGCAAGTCAGCATAAAGATCTGAGCAGTTGGTATTAGGGAACTGCTGAGGTAGAAAAACCCAGTGTCCTGGCGCTAGCATAAATTGAAGTGAGAAGGTTACGGGAAAGGTAGCGAACCCTGGAGCTATCCATCTATTAGCTGCAGATACCGAGCCCTGTGATACATGAGGAAGAGGGGAGATGGGGGGAGATAACCACCCCTTTCCCTAGTCCGGCTGAAAAGGGGTGCAGAGAGAATGGGGGCAGGGGCTACTGCCCCATAGGACTTGATGCCTACGCGATCGGCTTAGATTGCCATAACAAGACAAGAGTGCTTATACACAGTTGAAGGGATGGAGCATCTGGCCATGTCCATGGCAAGCTACACCACTATTACAGCATCACCTGAGGCTGGGGAATCTTTTGAAGACATCCTAACCCCCTGGCTATGTTCACACATGGAGGGCTTGTTTCAAAACAAACCGTTTCAAAATAATTTGTTTTGAAATAACACGTTATTTCACAACAAGTTATTTTGAAATAAAAAAACACCGTCCACGAAATAAGCAAAAAGCGGGAATCAAAATAGCATGTCCACACTGTGGGCATGCTATTTTGGTGCCGGGGCAGGGCACCATGGGAGGTGTGGCAACATGGCCCCCCCTGCGGGCCATGTTGCTACTGAATCCCCTGCCTGGCTCTCACCCAGAGAGCCAGGCAGGGGAAAAAGCCACGAAGGGCAGGGATCCCCCAGCCCTGTGCGGCAGCTGCTAGACCCCCACCTTCTAGGGGTGCCCTAGCCTGGGCGGGGTGGCAGGAGCCCCTGCAGTGGCTTTAGCCAGCCCCTAGGGGCTTCCCCAGCTGGCAGGGGTATAGCACGGCTTTCCCCGCCATGGGGCTTGTCCCAACGGTTTCGAAATAACTGTCCTTTCGAAACGGGTGAGGTTTAAGCTGTTCCAAAAGGACGGCTGCCATTTCCAAACAAGGAGTTTGCTTGTTTCGAAATGGCTGTGCGTTGTGTGGCCAAGGCGTTTCTTATTTCGAAACAACCTCGTTGTTTCGAAAGAAGAATGCTGTGTGAACACAGCCCCTCAGTGTTCTCGTGGAAGGGAGCTGTTAGACACTTCAAGGCATTACGCGGATCTAAAGGGAGCATCTAGCAATCAAGACCTAATGCAGGTGATGGAAGAAATGCTCTTCTCCACAGCCCATGGCATCAGTACTATTCTCCGTATTTGCAGCACTGAAGCACTCAAAGGCCATAGAATTTCATACCTAATGGAGGCACAGCCAGCTTTGTAATGGACAGAACCTGGGGGTCCCAGTATCAGGGATGCGCAGAGAGCGAGAGCGAGTGAGAGAGAGAGATGTCGTAGATCTAGAGCACGGGAGTGGAAAGATTCCCTCCGGCTAGGTAGGTCGAGGGTGTGTCAGCATGCTGAGGTGCAGCTCCAATTACCCTTTTTGACTGTTTTCGCTCTCTCTTCTGCTTCTTCCCTTCCTCTCTCTTTCTTTTTAACCAAGAAGGGAGTGGTAGCTGATCAATGGCGAGGGTCATCTGGCTCACCGAGATCCAAGGTCACTACTCAGAATTGGGGGATGGAGCTGGTAACGTGTTCCCACCATCCTTATGGGTCTCGTAGCTGCCTGGCACTGAAACTCTATGCATGTCAAGGAGCTATCCATGCTGGAGAAAGCCTGGAAAGGGTAGAAACATTGTTTAATAGGACCCTTGGGCTAAAGTGCAGGAATTACCAGGAAGGATAACCAAAGTGTTGCCGGTGTCATGAGGGTGGGTGCTCTGATGGAAGAGAACACCTGCTGGGTGAGGAGACTCTGGAAGAGGACCAGAAAAACCCCACATAGGCCACTGTTCAACTTGAACATTATCACTGGCCTGAGGGTTAGACTCAGAGCCCAACAGCCTGAGTTGGGCAGAAATTTTGTCCTGCTTGAGGGGAGGGAAGATGGATGGTCTATGGGGGTACCCTAACAATGGGTGGTCTGCTCGGAAGATGCCTGCATGGTGGGCAGGCTCCAGAAGCCGCATACGCCAATATTTGCAACAAGTATTTATAACAGGCCTTTTGGTTAGGATCAGAAGGACCAACCCCAGAGTTGGGCAAGGGTTCATCACATGAGAGGAGAACAAGGAACAGATGGTCCCCAGATTGCCCAGGCCTGTTACGTGAGAAAGGGACGGGCCAGAGGTAGTGGGCCTGTGCTGTTAGTTAGTGGACGGCTACTAGGGGCATTCCCATCCTCCCTAGAGTATGCACCGAGAGGCCTTGGGTCACTTCCTATCCCCTTGAAACAACTAAAAACCCTTCTGAGTACTAAGGGGTGAAACTCTTGGTCATAGGATCCTGGGATACCCGGGACTGCCTGGTAAACAGCCTGTGGTCCAACAGGAGGCTCAGGAGAGGATGTTAGGGGAGCAGAGCTCCTCTTTCGCTAATAGTAAGAAATCCCCCCTTTGCTTGGGAGAAGGGGAGAAACATGGGGTTAGGCCAGAGAGCTTATCATGAAGAGATACTCTCAAATGTGTTCGCCCCCAGAGCTGGAGATAGGTTACCTGATGTTATTGTTCCGAGCTGGCACCTGGGTAGGGTGCCCATGAGTTACCCAGTCCCAACAGACCCAGAGGGTGGGCTGTTTGAGGAAGAGAAATGGGTAGGACCCGAGGCCTGCCAGACAGCTGCTGGACAGGGGAGGTCCTGTAGCTGCTGGACAGGGGAGGTCCTGTATTGCAGCTCATGCTGTGGGTTACCTGAGTTCAAAAGCTGTGGGACCGAAAGGCAGGAAAGGGGGAAGCCTTTCCAAGCGGTAGGAGGGTGTGAGAATCCAGAGCCCAGCTACAGGTAAAACCATTCTGGATTTGTGGGGTCGGATGCATGGGATCAGGAGATGCGGCCCTCAAGGCTAAGCAAACATATGTTCAACTGAGTCACAACTGGGATAGTGGAGGAAGAGTCCCTTACTTCTACAACAGAGAATAATGCAGTCCCTCCTAAGATATACAGGGATTACCCTGTGTGCCCACAAGGGGGAGCAGAGAAGCATCGGGTGTGAAGGAGCGGATGGGGGGGCCTCCCCTCCCCAATAGGGGAAAATCCCCAGTGAGAATTCATGGGTGATACCAAGAAGGGGAAGTGTGATGGGGCCTGGGGTAGTATGTGGTCCCTGCCTAAAGGAGAGACCGACACCCATCAGCCAGAGTAAGAAGTTCCAACCCCTGGTAGAGGGAGAAGTCCCTCTGCAGCAGGAAAGGGTATGGGCCCAGGATGAAAGAAACTCTCCTGGCCAAGAATGGAACAAGGCTGCAGTGGTGAGAGCGACTGGCTTGCCCAGCGAGCCAAAAAAAGGGCAAATCAGGGCAGGGCATAAGGCTCCTATTGGGTGGGAAGATGTTCAGGGGACCTGAAGGGAGGAGGCCCTTTACTTATATTCCCCTGGGGGTCTTGGGCGCTGGCAATGATGGCCTTGGTCTCTGCCAGGAAAAGACCCTAGCCATTGAAGGGGAGGTCAAAGATGAATTGCTGGGAGCCTGGGGGTATCCCCACTTCCCTAAGCCATGCTGTGCAGTGGAGGGTCACGGCCAAGGCTGTTGTGCGGGAAGTTTTGTCTATAGCGTCCCAAGCCAATAGGAGAAGTTCTTGGGATGCTATCCTGCCCTCTTCCAGGAACGCATCATAATCTTCTCTTGCCTCTTGTGGGAGTAGGTGTCTAAACTTATTCATCGACTTCCACATGTCCAGCATATACCGACCCACCAGGGCCTGGTTGTTGGCCACACGCAACTGGAGAGTGGAGGAGGAGTACACCTTCCACCCCATAAAGTCTACTTCTTTCGCATCCCTCAATGCGGGGAAGGGGTCATGAGGAATTCACCCTGGGCCTAGCGCTGCTTTAACCACGCCCTGAGACAGTACTGGGTGGTGGGAGAGGGACAGGAAGTCTGTCCCTGGGACATAGTATTTGAGGCCCACCGTGTCCGATACCGGGGGAACAGAGCCTGGGCTTTGCCATCATAAAGATGCGAGATCCCAGACACTAGGGCTGTGTTCACACACAGGGGGTTATTTCGATATGGTTGTTTCGAAACAACTTGTATTGAAATAACGCCTTATTTTGAAATGACTTATTTTGAATTAGCAAAAAAGTCACTTCGAAATAAGGAGAAAAGCCAGAATTGAAATAGCAATTCTGGACAATAGTGTAGTGGCTCACACCTCTGCTTAACATGCAGAAGGTCCTGGGTTCAATTCCCAGGGGGTTGGACTCGATGATCTCATGAGGTCCCTTCCAGCCCTATGATTTGGCAACAGTTATTTTGAAATGACTCACCATCTTTTCGAAACAACATGTTCAGACGACGGTTGTTTCGAAAGCACCGTTGTTTTGAAACAACACGTTCACATGGCGTTGTTTCAAAATAACTGTTGCGAAACAACGTTGTTTCGCCCACAGACTAGGTTTAACTTGTTTCTAAACAACCGTGCTTCGTGTGAACAGCCGAAACCTTATTTTGAAACAACCTTGGTTGTTTCAAAATAAGGAGGCTGTGCGAACACAGCGTAGGATGGAGTGGGACTGTGATAGGATCGCCAGATGAGAACACCGGCCCACATAGTGTGTTGGCGGACCCCTCAGGGGATTGAACTTCCATCCCTGCATGGCCAGCAACATGGCGCAGAAGATCAAAATGCGCTGTGAGGTCTCCCATGTAGGAGGATGGCATGGGATTTAAGGTTCTGGCTGGTGCCAAAGGCGCCAGTGCCAATATGAGTTCCGCTGTACCGCAGGGACCCGACAAGGTCTCTTGAGGAGACCATTCATGGGTCCAGTACTTAAAAGGTGCCGATGCCGAGAGTCTAAGATGGAGTTGTTTAGACCCTCTTGAGGCACCCTCCTCTGGGCTCAACGGAGGGGAAACTCCTGGGGACCGTGACGATGGTGCCAGTGACGGCAAAGTGATACTGTGCTGAGGACAAGGCTCAATAGTACTGGAGCTCTCTGGCATGGGGGGTTCCGGTGTCAGGGAACTCGATACCAAAACCAGAGAGGGTGTTCAGTGGTGCTTCTGGGGCCAGATCCTGGAGGCAAACACCAGTTTGCCCCTCCTCCTGAGGGGTACCAGAGAGGGCAGTGTGGGCAATAAGTGGAGAGCCTTCACTGCCTCGAATGTCTCCGGTGTCACAGGGAGTGGCACCAACTCCTCTTGGTCCCGTGCTGACCCCAGGGAGGGGTACCATGAACAGTGTCAGCATCGCGGTACCGAGGCCAGTATCGAGCCAGTCTTTCTGCAATCCCTAGGGGAGTGGTGCCGGGAAGGCTCCAATGCTGAAGAGGCACGAGGTGCTGCAGGGGACTCCGAAGCCTTAGGGTCGGGCTGCCGTGCATGCCCTGAGGCCGGCGCACGGTGCCTTTGCTCCCTGTCTCTTATTGTCCTGGGTTTAAAGGACAGACAGATGGAGCAGGAGGTGACCAAATGGGCTTCGCCTAAACACCGAAGGCACTTTCTGTGGGGATCATTCTGTGGGAAGGCCTTGCCGCAGGCAGCATAAGGTTTAAACCCTGACATGATGGGCAGCAGAGGGGAGCGGTGTTGCTGCTCTGACAGACACTCGGAAGAGGAAGCGCTCTTGTGTGGAACAATGTCCACAAAGAGGTGTTCCCAGTTGAGCTGCTGGCTCATAAAAGGAGAAGACAGGCTGCTTGCATGATTGCAAGGAGCGGGCTGTTCCACGAACCGTCACTGAGGCGGACAAAATGAAACTGATGAGGGGTAAAGCGGTGGCCACAGATATAGCCACAGGGTGGCATGGGGAGTGGTGGCTGCCAGCCCTCTCCTGACAGGCTAGGGCAAAAAGTTTCTGACTAATTGTGTGCTGCGGCCCGGATACACCATTACTGAATGTATCCAAGCAGCGCTCAAAGAAGAACCTGTGATTACATTTCACTGCAACAGTTCAGATTACTTCAGCAAGTCAAAGGGTGAGCCACATTCCCGGACAGCATAAGTTTACATCTAATCCACTACAGAATCATAGGATCATAGATCAAAGAACCTTAGAAACTGGAGAGGGCCATGAGTGGTCATCATACTAAGTACCTTCTTACAGGGGCGTCGCTGGAGTGGGGAGGGACCCGGGGCACGGGCCCCGCCCCCGCCACAAGGCCATGCCCCCTAGCCTGGGATAGGGCCGGGGGGAGGCTGCACTGCTGCACGGCGCAGCCTGGCCCGGCCCGAAGCGGCGGTTGGAGGCCGGGCCCGCGGCCGCAGCCCTGGATCCCTGGCCGGGGACGGGGCCGCAGCCAGGTCTCGGATCCCCAGCAGAGTACGGGGCTGCTGCGGCTGCGGGCGGCCAGCTGGGCCCCGGATCCCTGGCCTGGCCGCTGGTGGCTGCGGCGACCCCCTCCCCGGCCGGGGATCCGGGACCCAGCTGGCCGCCCGCGGCTGCAGCAGCTCCATCCCCCGCTGGGGATCGGGGACCTGGTCGCCGCCGGCCGCGTTGGCCACGTCCCTGGCCTGGGATCTGGGGCTACGGCATGGGCCCGGCCTCCAGCGGCCGCTTCTGGCGGGGTCGTGCTGCGCCGTGGACTAGCTGCCGGCAGCAGCGCAGCCACCCCCTGGTCCTATCCCTGGCCAGGGGGCGGGGCCTGCCGGGCGGCCAACTAGGCCGCGGAACCCTGGCCGGAGACGCGGCCGCGGACCACCAGGGATCGGGCCCCAGATCCCCGGCTCAATTGGGCCGGAGATCCGGGGCACGTGCCCCGGGTGCCCAGCGCTAGCGACGCCACTGCCATCTTAAACCACCCATGATAGGTGTTTGTCTAACCTGCTCAAAAAAACTCCAGTGATGGAGATTGTACAACCTGCCTAGGTAACTAATTCCAGTGGGAAATCACCCTGATAATTACAACTTTTTTCCTAATGTCCAACCTAAACCTTCCTTGTTGTAATTTAAGCTCATTGCTTCTTGTCTTACCATCAGCAGTTAAGGAGAACAATTTTTCTCCCTCCTCCTTGTAACAATCTTTTAGGTACTTGAAAATTCTTATCATGTCCCCTCTCGGTGTTCTCTTTTCTAAACGACTAAATGAATCCAGCTCTTTCAATCTGCCCTCATAAGTCAAGTGTTCCAGACCTCTAATCATTCCTGTTGTTCTTCTCTGAACTTTCTCCAGTTTCTCTACATCTTCGCTAAAATGAAGTGTCCAGAACTGGATGCAATAATCCACTTGAAGCCTAATCAGGGTGGAGTAGAGCAGAAGATTTACTTCTCATATTTTACTTATGATACTCCTAATAATACATCCCAGAGTGGTGTTTGATCTTTTTGCAACAGTATTATACTGTTGACTCATATTTTAGCTTGTGGTCCCCTATGACACCTAGATCCCTTTCCGCAGTACTCCTTCCTAGACAGTCATTGTCCATTTTGCATATGTTCAATGGATTGTTCTTTCCTAAGTGGAGTACTTTGCACTTGTCTTTACTGAATTTCATTCTGTTTACCTCAGACCAGAAATAGCCCCTCACAAGATGCAGGAAGAGAGACGCAGGAGGCTCTGAAAAAACAAACAAGGTGTCCTGAGGCACTTTTAAAGACTAACAAATTTATTTATCACTTGAGATTTTGTGGCAGAAAATCCCTCTTCTTCAGATGTTTTGAAGATGGGGGAATTTACAGAATGGGAGGAAAATAAATGCAGGGAAGTGTAACTTGTAGGATCAGGTCAGATTGTAATAGCAAATCGAAGCAGTTGTTAAGATTCAAACACTGGGTAATGTTGAACCCCGGGTTCGCGATGTGACTGGGATGGACCGGCAACACCCACCAATGAGACAGACACCAGTTCAAGTGAACAAAAAAGCTACTTTTATAGTGACACCTTAAACACCTTTAACCATTTAACAGTGTAAAACAAGGAGATCTATACAAAAACACTTGTAATCAACTAACAATATGAAGCAAAAGTCTATATAGGACACTTATAACCAACTAATAGCATAAAGCAAAATCTAAATAAACCCTTATAACTAAATGACAATATAAAGCTAAAAACCTATGCAAAGCACTTATAACCAAGTAACAGTGTGGAGCAAGAAAGTCTATATAAAGCACCTGTAAAACACCTCCAACCAAACAACAGGATAAAGTATGAGAGTCTATGCAAAACACTTACAACCTACAAAAGTACTTATAGTTAAATAACAGTATGGATTAATAAGTCAAGGACTTTTCTGGCCTTTTACTGCTTCAACATCGGTATAGGCACTGACCAGCCCATCCGACGCGTATTTACCAATGGCTGGAAGCCATTCCTCCTTGCTAGCCAAGAAGGGTGGGTGGCAGAATGAAAAAAGTCAGATGAGAGAAAATAAACCCCCACACTCCCCCCGTGTACACTGGGGAAGTTTGGGGCCAGCAGTTTAGAGCAGAAGCAGAGTAATGAACAATTATACAGTAAGAAGGATGCAAAATACAAATGACTAACAAAACACCTGGCAAATTAACAATACAAAACTATGCTAGACCTTAAATAACTATACTATAAAAAGATTATGCAGGATACAGAGAAAATAACAACAACTACACAAACTATGCAAAACTCAGGTGAAGAAGCTACAATCACAGACTATATATAAATGGTACCAAGTAGAATGATTAAGAGAAGGTAGGAGGTCTATATCGATTTATAATACCTGTCCCAGGACCGCAGTAGAACCCAAAGCGAGGAGGCAGACCAGCTGCAGCATCTCAGCACTTAATCGTTCAGCTGGCAATCCGTGTACACCCCCAAAAAAAAGAGGGTCTCGGGGGTGGGTGCTCCCTGTCTCAGTTGGGGGATCAGTCCGACCGGGTCGCGACGTGTCCTTTAGCATCCGAGGGTGGGAGAACAACAAGCTAGCTGAGACAGGGGGTTTAATAGAATTTTGCGCAGCCAGAGTAAAAATAGCCAATTAGGAGTGGGATCCTGGTCAGGACCAATGATAAAACTGGGACCCCAGACAATGACCCCTCCTTCGTGGTGACGGGGGTGCCGAGAAACTGTTCAGGGGGGATAGGAACTCACCCCCCTCCTTGATGACACAAAGCTAGGGAGGAAGAAATTCACACAGGAGATTGAGAGCCATCAGGGGAGACTGATACTTAACACTCTTTCTCCTTATGCTGGATGGCCCGGAGATGGAGGCCCATCAGGGAGCATAATCCAGGGGGCTACGTGTGGGGCGGGGTGGCCATCATGGCTGCCACCTCCGCTGACAGGTAACAGCATATCGAGGAAGATGAGGTCAAATCCCCTGTTGTAACTGGAAAAGAATCAAAACTCCCTATTCAATCCTGATTTCACATAGGCAAATTCGCATATGAGTTCCAATTCTGCCATTTCTCTTAGAAGCCTTGATTTTATTATTCATTTGTTTGAGTAAGCTATTAACAAATCATCAGTGGAGTGATCAGGACAATTGATGTGTTCGGTCCTGGTTTTTGAGTGTTCCTGTCGGCAGGTTTGTGTCCATTTAATCTTTTGTACAAGGATTGTCCTGTTTGTCCAATATGTAAGGCAGGGGGGCATTTCTGGCACATGATGGCATAAATCACATTGGTGGATGAGCAGGTGAATGAATCCTTGATGGACTAGCTAGTTTTATTAGGTCCTGTAATAGTGTCTTTTGTGCAGATATGTGGGCAAAGTTAGCAGCATAGTTTGCTGCAAGGATATGTATCTGATTTAACAGTTCTCTAAAGTCTGTAGTTGCGGGTTAGTATCTGCTTAAGGTTGGGGGGTGTCTGTAAGCGAGGAGAGGTCTGTCTCCCAAGTCATGAGAGAGTGAGGGATCATCTTGTAGAATAGGCTGTATATAGATCCTTGATGATGTGCCGCAGAGGTCTGAGTTGGGGATTGTAGGTGATGACTAGCGATACATGACTCAGAGAGGCACAGCCCCTTCTATGCCCCTCCCCTGTATGGTGAAGGGCTAGCCCAGTGCCCCCCTGTCTCAAGGCTGGGGGGAATCTGTCTGCATCAGAGCCAGTGGGGCAGGTAAGTGCACGGGTGCGGGGTGTGGCACATTACACTGGCCACACAACATACAGCAGGGAAGGTGTGCTGAGGGGTCCCTTGGAGCAGACCTACATTAGTTTCCTTTCCTACAGGGTCATGTGAGTGCTGTGCTGTCATTGGATGCTGCCTCCTGGGTCCTAGTGCTCAGCATCCCTTCCCTGTTGTATGTTGGGAAGGGCCAACCGGTTCTTTGCTGCTCCTTCCCTCTCTTTCTCAGGTGGGATGGGGAGGGTGTATGTGTAAGGCTGCCAGGGGCTGGGCAGGAACAGGAATAGTAAGCACCGAGGGAGAAGAGCAAGGGACCAGGCTGACCCTTTGGGAGGGGGATGCAAGAGATGCTGAGGAATGCCCCTCAGTGCCCCCACCTGGTGTGGGAGGTGGTGAGATTGCCTTATCCCAGCCAGAGCTGGGCTGCTGCAATGGACCAGTGGGGTAAGTGCAGAGGCTGACATTTGCATCCCCCAAATCTCACCTTCCCTCCCTCCAGCTGCAGACTCCCCTCCCCAGGACAGCTAGGAGATGGGGCTGTGAGCCCTCCTGCCTGGTGTGGGAGGGGTGCAAATGTGGACTTGGCCACTGCGAGCCAGTCACCCTCCATATGGCACTGGCCTGCGGTGTCTTAAGGCCTCATCTATGCTGCGCTACAATGCTAGCTTGACATACAGCAGCTTTCATGGTCCTGATGACATCATTGTCCCTCTGACAGCCCTGCTCCCATTCTTGTAAGTGTCCTACTCGTCTGACATCATTTCTCTACTTTCATGGGGGGGGTGTAGGGCTTATGCCAGAGCAATTGGAGGACACAGTGCCTATGCAGACAATGTGTGACAGAGCTGTGAAATTGCCAAGAAAGCCTGGTGGCAGGAAAGGGTTCAGGTAGGTCCAAGCTTCCCCCTCCTTGTTGTGCTGCTGCCCAAGGCTCCTGGTGTCCCACCTGGAGCCAGGCTATCTCTTGGGTTTCTGACTCTGCATTTCCAGCTGGGCTGTCCCTGGCCTTTCAGCTGCCTGTTCTGCAGGGAGCACCACTTTCCTGCCACAGCCCAGTGCTCTGGTCTCCTAGCTGAGCAGTTGCCATGTTCCTGGTGAGCTCAGAGCAGGTAACTGACAGCCTAGGAGGCTGCTTGGCTCCCAGCAGGGAGTAGGAAGTGGGAACTCCAGGGCAGGCCCCTGGCTCCTCATTGGAAGTGAGGAGCTGAGAACCTAAGAACAGTAATTGCTGCAGTGAATGAAAGTTGACCTGGACCCCAGCCATGCTGTGCTACAACCTCAGGTTAATTTATCACCTGGCCAGGCTCCGACATTCTATCCTACTGAGACAGACAGTGAATTATCATTTCCATTTGTGATTCCTGTTGTATGGGGCTAACAGAGGCAGCTGGGGGCAGGGGGGCAGAGTGTGAAGAATTTTTAGACATAAAAAGCTTGAAATGAACATGCAACCTGGAGTTGACAGATGCTTGGACTCTCTTAGGGAAATAATACCAGTAAACATCCTTTGAGATAGGCTGCTCACATACATTCAGATTTAGGTGTCTACATGCTGCAGTGCACAGATGCCAGAAATCTTTTTGTTTTCGCCTTTCCCATAGGGCCAGCAGTCAATGCTCCCTCTGACCTGCACCTGTGCATGGTATATAGGTGGCCCTTCCACTGCCCCCCCTTCAGTCCCTTTTTTCTCCTAACTCCGAAGAGCGGGGATGGAGGGTATGGAATGTATGTGAGCAGCCTATCTCAAGGAAGGACTCTTACTGGTAAGTAACCCTCCATTCTTCTTCAAGCGCTGCTCACATCCATTCAGATTTAGGTGACTCACAAACCATATTGAGGATGATGGGCAGAGTTAAGGTTTTCCCACTTGAAGAACAGCTGTGCCAGGAGCAGCATCGTCTCTTATCCGCTGGACAATTGCATAATGAGATACGAAAGTATGTACTGATGACCGGGTCGCTGCTCTGCAGATCTTCTGGATTGGGATCTGCATAAGGAATGCTGTGGAGGAAGCTTGTGGTTTAGTAGAATGTGTCCTGATTCTCCCTGGGAGGGGAATATTGGGTCTCTTGTAGCAGTCCTTGATACAACTGGATATCCAGGACGAGATGCGCTGGGTTGTTATTGCTTGGGCCTTCATATGCTCAGTGACTGGGTCATCCTGTGGAAAGACTTGGTTTGCTCAAAGTAAATTGAGAGTGCTCTCTTTACATCGAGGGTGTGCCATTTCCTTTGGTTCTCCATGGCCTTTGGGTCTGAAAAGAATACTGGGAGGCTGATGTCTTGGTTAACATGGAAGGAGGACACCGCCTCAGAAAAGAACACAGGGTGGGGAGAGAGTTGTCCTTTGTTGGAGTGAACACTATGTATGCATGTTCTGAGGAGAGGGCCCTTAATTCAGAGACCCTTCTGAATGATGTGATAGCTACCGGGAAGGACACCTTCTATGATAGCCCCAGTAGCGCACAGGACTCCAGAGGCTCGTAGGAGGCTTCGTGAGTCCCTCAAGCACTAGGTTTAAGTCCCACTGTGGGACAGGATCCTAAATTTGAGCGTACAGCCTCTAAGGAGCCTTGAGATCATAGGATGAGTGAAGAGAGTCAGCCCGTTGAAAGTACTGTGCAGTGCCAAAATTGCTGCCAGATGAACACTGAGGGAAGGAAATGAGAGGCCCTTCTCTTTCAGGGTTAGAAAGTAGTTCAGAATGGTCTGGATAGGGGTGGTCTCTGGAGCCACCCCTCTTTCTCTTTCCCAGAGGGAGAAACGTTTCCACATAGTGCCAAAGATCCCTCTAGTGGAGGGTTTTCTGCTCTCAGTCAGTATTTTCTGGACCTTATTCAACCATACTTGCTTGTTGGGTTTCAGCCATGTAATCTCCATGCTGTCAGGTACAAGACTGTCAGCTCTGGGTGGCACAGGTGACCGGAGTCCTGAGTGAGCAGGTCTGCTCTGAGCAGAAGCATTATGGCTGATGCCACTGAGAGGTTGAGGAGGGTGGTATACCATGGCTTGCATGGCCAATCCAGGGCTATCAGAATTATGTCCACTTGGTCCCTTTTGATCTTTAGTAGGACCTTGTGCATCAGGGGAATGGGAGGGAAGGCATAGAGGCATGGGCCCTCCAATTTATCAGGAGGGCATTTCAGAGGGACCCCCTCTCTTTTCCCTTGAACGAGCAAAATTGGTCACATTTGTGGTTTGATTGTGAAGCAAACGGGTCCACCCATGGGGGTCCCAGGTCTCAAAGAGATGGTTCACTATGTCCAGGTGTAGGGACCACTTGTGTTGTGAGAGGAATTTCCTGTTGATTGAGACATCCTGGGGATTGCTCATCCGTCGCGGGTGAAAGGCTATGGAAGTGAAGTTGAATTTCAGTGCCAAGCCCCACAGGAGGGACACTTCCTTGCATGGTGTAGCAAGCATGTGTTCCCCTGGTGGTTGATAAAGAACATGGCTGCCATGTTGTCTGTCAGTACTTGAATCATCTTCCCCCTTATTTTGTCTAAGAATGCTCCACACGCCAGGTGTATTGTCCTCAGTTCTTTCAAATTTATATGGAGGAGGCTGTTCACCTATGACCATGACTATTGGGTGGCTAGACTTCCCATGATGTGCGGTCCCCACTCTAAGTCTGATGCACCTGTGATCAGAGTAAGGGAAGGATTCTGGGCTTTGAAGGGGACTCCTTTGCATGCAAATTCTGGGCTCAAATTGTTAGTGAGTCCAGTATGTCCCTCGGGATGTTGAGCACCCAGTTCGGGGAATGGCATTGTGGGCAGAAAGTCATTGCTAGCTACAGCTGTAAGGGTCTCATGCAAAGGCATTCTGTCCTTATTACATATTTGGAGGCCACCATGTGGTCTAGCAGCTGGAGGCAGTGCCTTGCAGTTGTGGTGGGAGAGTGAAGCATTTCTGAAATGATGGCAGATATGGAGTGAAACCTGGATGGGGTAGAGAGGCCCTTGCCCTTACTGAGCCCAATTAGGCCCCTATGAACTCTATTCTCTTTGATAGGATGAGCTTTGATTTCTCTAAGTTTATAAGCAGGCCTAGTCTGCTGCACAGGTTCTGAACTGCACAGGTGTTACGTCAGACCTGGTGCTTGGACTTTCCCCTTATCAGCCAGTCATCTAGGTATGGGACTATTCAAATCCCCTGCTTTCTCAAGTTAGCTGCTATGGCTGCAATGCACTTTGTGAAGACCCCTGGGGCTAGTGAGAGGCTGAAGGAGAGTGTGGTGAACTGGAAGTGATCCCCACCTACCATGAAGCGGAGGAATTTTCTGTGCCTTTGTCTTATTGAAATGTGGAAGTAGGGGACCTTCAGGTCGAGGGCCCAAACCAGTCCCTTGGGTCTAGTGATGGAATAATCTGAGACAGGAAAACCATTCAGAACTTTATTCTCTTTAGACATTTGTTGAGGACCCTGAGGTCTAGGGTGGGCCGCAGGCCTCTGCTTGACTTTGGGACCAGGAAGTAACAGGAGTAAAAGCCTCTCCCTCACTCCCTTGAGGACATATTTACTATAACTCCCAACGCCAGGGCACTCCAGCCTCAGCAAGGCCTTGTGGGTGGGGACCCGTTTCCGTGTGGAGGGGGGAGGTTATTGGTCCAGTGGTCTGGTCCTGAATTGGATGGGATAACCTAGTGAGACTGTGTCTAGAACCCAGCGGTCTGATGTTATCTTGGCCCACTGGTGTTGCAAAGGGGCCAGTCAGTTCTGGAATGGTAGGGTCTGGTTCTGATTGTTGTGGTGGCCCTCAGGCAAGAGGTCAAAACCTTTGCCTCTGTATTGATGGGTGTGTGTTATTGTTACCCTGCTGGGGCGCTTGAGTGTTGCCTTAGGCCCAGGGACCTCTTGCCTTCCATTTCTGTCCCTGTCCCCATTCCCATAGGAGCGGTGGGATGTTTGGAAGGGCTGGTGACGGGAGCCTGATGCTGCTGCTGTTGCTGCTGCTGTTGGGTTGTTGCTGCTGTTGTGAATGAAAGGACTGTCTGGCCCTCTGAGGGGGTGTACATGCCCAGCACCAGAAGGTGGGATGAGAGTCCTTCATGCTCTGCAACTTCATGTCTGTTGACATGATGAACAGTAGCAAACCTTCAAAGTGGAGGTCCGGAATGGACTGTTGCATCTCCAGGGACAGGCCCGAGCCCTGCAGCCAAGTGGGTCAGTGCATGGCAATTGCAGATGCTACCCTGCGGCTCGCCATGTTAGTGGCATTCCATGATGTCAGGAGTGTATTGCGGGCTGCTAGGAGGCCCTCTTTGACCAAAGTAGTGTACTCTGAGGTCTTTGAATCTTTCCATGGACCTCCAGAAGTTAAAAACATATCTGCCCATGAGGGCCTGGTGGTTGGCAATTCGAAGCTGCAGGGCCGTGGTAGAATACATTTTCCTCTGGAAGAGGTCAAGCTTTTTGGCTTCCTTGTTCTTCAGGATGGCATCTGGTTGACCCTGCCTTTTGGGCTGGTTTACCGTGTCTGCTACGAAAGACCCGAGTTTAGGGTGGTTAAAAGAGGAAGCTGAACCTGTCCACAGGGACATGATACTTCCTTTCCGCTCCTTTGGAGACTGCGGTGATTGACAAAGAGGTCTGCCACCTGGCCTGTGCAATCTTGAGGGCACTTTCATGTAAGGGGATCACTACCCTCACTGCTGGAGCTATGTCGCCCACGTTGAAGATGGGATTGAAGTCCTCCCTGACCACCTTGATTTTTAAGCTGAGATTGGCAGCCATGTGCCTTAGCAGCTCTTGATGGAATGAGGGTCCTCCCTAAAGGATAATGACCTCTGGTAGGCTGCCTCATCAGGGGATGATGAAGATAACACACTCGAGGTGCTATGACGGGAGCCTGAGGGCCCTGCTCCTGGGTCCGAGTCCTCATTAGGGTCCGCCAGGTCCTGAGTCCCCCGGGCTGTGGATGGCCTTGATGATCCTTAAAATCTAGGGTCCGCATGGGATGAATCCATGGAATCCCAGTAAGACCATTGTCATGCCAGTCCTTGAAGGTCCTCGGTGCCGAGTCCTGTGTGGGTGTTGATCATCCGTGCACCAACTGGTGTTCGCACTCCCTGGGTATGTTCACATACACTTCTTATTTCGAAACAACAGAGGTTGTTTCGAAATAAGAACTGCCATGGCCACACGACGCACGACCATTTCGAAACAAGCAAATTGCTTGTTTAGAAATGGCTGCCGTTCTTTCAGAACGGCTTAAACCACTTTTTTTTTTTTGAAACAGGGTTGTTTCGAAACCAGTGGTTTCGAAACAGCTCTGTGCGGACATGTTGTTTCGGAACAAAGTGTTCCGAAACATTTGACCTTCCTCTCAGGGTGCTAAGCACCCTGGGAGGAAGG